>VCRD01001764.1:0-27243 GCA_006783055.1 Trinorchestia longiramus
GAGGGAACAGGAGGGAGAGGAGGGGACAGGGGGAGGGCAACGTCTCCAATAATAACACCGAGGAGGAGGGACGGGCGTCCGTGCGTCACAGACATGAGACTATGACGTCACACACACACACCAGCCTGGGGCCATTATCTATGTACTGTTCTAGGCCTGCTGGAAGCGTGTTGCTTCCGTCACGCTCCTCTTTCAACAGACTCATGTCCGCCATGACGTCACCCACGTGTTATGGGGTCTAAAATTAAACGCTGTCGAATATAGCTGAAAGCCAAGGATAGTTGCAGCAGTTCTATTAAGCTGCGCCTCAAGGTAGTTAATATCAGCATGGTAAGTTCAGAGAGAGAGAGAGAGAGAGATGGTGCTCGTCAATTAACTGGAGACGTATAAAAATAATTACTTGTACAGAACTGGTCATTGGTACAAGAAACCTAAATAATACTGACGTAATAAATGCATACTAAAAATTATTAGTAATAAATCATTAGTTTTAAACTCAAACTTACATTATGCATGTACTTCTATACGACTAATTAACTTTGCAGATACGCAGTATCGAAACAATGTAATATTTTGCACTATCAGTTGAGGATCGTAAAAGATAGAAAATTAAAATTGGCAAAAACAAACTCACAAATAAGATGAGTCTCTAACCATGTCAGAAATCAACTTCATACGAGTTCCATGCAAAAAGAAAAAAAAGTTCTAAACAGCGAGGCGTAAATAAATGCATTGATTCAGATATATTGATTCGATCATAAATAGAAAACTTGTGGAAAGTCGTCCAATGCGTCAAGTCGTGAGCCTGCATTCAATAGTCTCCCCTGATTTCACATGCAACTGCCAAACTGAGTATAAGAATTTGGCAGGAAAATATAACACAGACCGCTGGAATTATACCAGTTATTGAATTTAGTTCTTTGCTTGCACTAAAAGAAGTGAATACGCCTTGAAACCACGTGCTTTCCGCGACCAGTTGCATCATGAGAGTTTTGTCACATTAAACATTCTGAATTACGATGTCAGTTGAAATAATAGCGAGTACTAGGGAACAGTGGCTGTAAAGTAATCATCACAATTGAAAATAGGTTCACGAAATGAAGTGACATGCATTCGTAAACACAAACTTGAGCTGATTCCACGATGTGACTTAATAACCACTATAAAAAATCTATAACAGAAACACGATTATTGAACTACGTGATACATCTCAACCACATAACCCAAAAGTAAGAGCACTTGCAAGGTTAATATTCGAGTCTACATTATTACAAAATTGACCGAGAACTTTACAGGTGGGAGACCTAGAGAGAACAACATCCCAAGCCTCGCTTTAAAAATTTTTTGCACTCATTCGCAAGATGCAACTAATGGCGTCCAGCAACTTGTTTAGAACTTGTCGTCATAGAACTTGTCATGGAATGCAGGAGCCAAGATCAGGGGTTCATTATCAAATTATCCTCTTTACACCATAAACACAGTTACTCATCGCCAAGGATTTTTGCGAAGTTTGGATTGAATATTATGTTTACTCAGAGAACACTGTTAACGCGCACATAAACGACGCATACTATTTACATGCGCATAAACGACGCATACTATTTACGTGCGCATAAACGACGCACACAATGAGTACATTTACAATGTTCCCAAAATTATAGTTAATTTCAGGACGCAGCTTAACTGAAGCACAAAGATTGAGTCATTGACGTTTAGATTGCACCACTGTGAGTGATGTACTGGAGCGAGGTAGCGGTACGCAGGCGCATGGTAGAGGACAACCGGCACACATGCTAGCAAACTAGGTATTCGCACGTTACCAACCCAACTAAATAACAAGTAAATAATGCAACTTGATATTTGATAACATTCACACGTGCTTCGGTGCGTGGGTGTATCTTATTTCTCGAAGTGCAACTTCAGTGTTATCGAAGAAATTAAGATCAATAGAGCAACTCCTTTTGTCCTATTTTAAAAAGGAATATTAACTATCCTAATCCTGGCTTCAAACTTATAACCTTGAAGTCTTCACAGCATCCACAGCACCTATCAATAGTTAACTTCTCGAACTGAATACGGCCTACACGTAGTTCTCTAACACGTTGCCTCCGATTGCCTGACTGGTGTAAAACTTTACTTTGTACGCATAGTCACTAGAAGGATCTGAAAAAATTACAGAACCTAACCTAAGTGGTATACATACGTACCACTTCGGAGTCAACGTGTTAAGCTTGAAATTTTCTGAATTGTTGAAGGTATGCGTATTGCGCTATTTTATGAACCCTCTGACCATAAACTGTAAACAAGCAAAGCAGCACGCCGTAGATGAAGGTTGCAGTTAAGAAGAAGACGCCATGAAAGCCGATAAGCACATCCTCTACAAGTTGAAACTTTCGGGATGTTCGCTTCTCGCTTAGTCATGAATCTGTGAACAATTTCTACTCAAACTTCCAAAGCGCAAATTGAGAAATTAACACGTTGCCTGCGATTACCTAGCCGGTGCAAATCTTTACTTTGTACACACAGTCACTAGAAAGCCTTGAAAAAATTATAGAACCTAACCTGAGTGACCCACCGGCGGGTCGTATCGCACTCAACGTGTTAATACAGCACTGACAAGTTCCTCCTAATTACAACTGTTATCGTGCTTTTAGTAAAGTGATATTGAAATATAATTCTCACATCACAAATAGGTGAATTTCTAAGTCGGAACCCGACCTAGGTAAGTCGATTCTAACATTTTCTCTGCTAACAATTATTATTAAAGCAAGACTTAACACATGACGAGCAATGAGCCATACATTACGCACCAAGATACATAGACACCACAACACAATGCAAGCAGGATGTTAATGGCAAGTTCATTTAAGTGTAACCAGTTTAATAGTATCTACCTATCTACTTTCCGTGTTATATAACTACGCACGTATCCAGTACAGGATCGTCTACAAAAATGAAGGCTCTTTGATGATCACGATCACAGGTCAGTACTGGCATGATTGGACTACGCTAAGATGATCATATCCTTCATTTTAAGTTAGAGGTCAAAAAATAGGAGAATAAATTGACTATCATCAGGTGTACGGCAGCTCCGCCCACATAATCGAAATTATGTTAGAGTTCAAGCACGGAAGCCTCTGGGTAGCTCGAATTTTCAAGATGTGTTCACTTAAATTTCACTCCCACAAAATTCTAGAAACTTTCAACATGACTACATGTGCCCGCCATCAGCTAAGCAGTCGCGTATTCATATTTCCATATGCAAGGTTTCTGAAAATTCGTGATCTCTCCACACCACCATTTTGCAATGTAGTGCGGACATTTCCTGATGCATGTGTTCTCCTAAAGCAGATAAACGCCGAGTTTTAGAAGTTTTTTATACATCAAAGTTCGTCGTTGACCGTCGCAGTCCAGACTTGGTGCCAGAAATTAGACGAGATTTTGATGTACTAGAAAAATAATGTTCACGAGACGACCAGCTGAAAGATAGTACATAATTGCTACTCCATGATTCATGGTGATTGCTACAAATTCAGCAATTGTATGTAATAGTGAAACTAAGTGGAATTGTAAATTTCCAAAAACTAGGACAAATACGCATGTATCAAACATTATTGCATTGACATTATTTACGAGTACAATCAAACCGTATGTGGTGACGTGTTTGGTGCTCTGCAGCACACACATTCGGCACAAGTGAACATAACGTAAAAAATACTATTCTTCATCTTTTCAGCAAAATTCAACCTGAAATTAGGCAAGACTCATGAACTGGTCACAAAAAGGTAACTTGTTCATAGAAAACAATGTAAAGACTCATTTATGAATAAACAACAAAAACAGTACCGCTAACACACAGGGTATAGGATGCGTACTTGCAAATTCACAAGTCAATGGATCAGAATCAAGATTCAGACATAAACAATGAAAAATATTTGAAGCCTGAAGCTTGAGTCATGTGATGACGCAAGTTGATAAGGAATAGAATTTCCTTATCAGACGTGGAAAAGTACATCTCGACCAAGCTAATAAAAGCAATAGACTTGTAAGATAAGGATAGGTGCTGTGCAGGTTCCCTGCTGCTCAGCAGACCGTGCAAGCAATGAAACGAAAAAATGAAAATGAACAGACTTGTTAAATGTGAACCTAATGTTAATAAACGTAACTTAACTGCTCTTATTTTTACGTTAGCAGGATTTAAGGCTAAGTTTTTTAAAGCTGTTGAAACACATTCCAATATTATGAAACTTACGTCGCTTACGTTTAGCAAGAAAAATTGCATTGTGATGCCCTAGTTTGAGTGTGAGCACACTTAAATTAATCACTCAATACCTTTCATATAAAGCAAGCTTAACACGTTGCCTGCGATTGCCTAGCTGGTGCAAATCTTTACTTTGTACACACAGTCACTAGAAAGCCTTGAAAAAATTATAGAACCTAACCTGAGCGACCCACCGGCGGGTCGTATCGCACTCAACGTGTTAACACTTCCTGTCAAATGACCCACCGGTCGGCCTCTTGGGTTTTGTAAAAATTTTTAGATCCTTTTAGTAACTTTACAAAGTAAAAATTTGCACTGGCTAGGCAATCGCAGGAAACATGCTAAGATAGGTTGATACAATAATTTGAACAGATGTATTGACGTTTCTTGATGCACGTAGTTTCATAGTAATTGAAAGGCAGGTGTACCGTAAATGTTAAAATTGAAACCTTGTCGCTTAACGTTTCCTGCAATTGCCTAGACGGTGGAAATCTTTACTTTGTACATATAGTCGCTAGAAAGCTTTGAAAAAACTACAGAACCTAACCTGAGTGATCCACCGGTGGGTCCACTTCGCAGGAAATGTGTTAAATAACACATTGACTCCCAAGTGGTACGTATGTTGGCTACTTAGGTTGGGTTCTGTAAATTTTACAGTGCCTTCTAGTAATAATATGTACAAAGTGGAGATTTACACCAGCCAGGCAATCGGAGGCAACGTGTTAAGGAACCGCACATGCAATGAGATTAGGAATATACACAGCATTCAAATGTTATCTGCGCCGTTTTCCCTCGCAAGATTTAGCGTGACCTATATTTATGTCTCAGAGTAAGCGTAGAACGTGTTTAATAATTTGTAAATTTAGCTTACTGGTTGAAACCAACTTAATTTCATAAATCAATTTGCTTTTTAATGAATACATTACTAGTATTTTGGTATAGAATTTTTACTTGGCAATGCTCACAAAACAATGGCACAGTGGAAGCTCATAGCAACTACTCCCTATGGATGCGAAACTGGCTCACTGGTCGCACTCAACAAATGACGATTCGTGATCAAGCCAGCGATTTGACGCATGTACCATGACGAGTCTTGCAAGGAAGAGTTTTAGGCCCGTCACTCTTCATCATCTTCATCAACGACCTTGACGTCTACATCATCAGTGAAATCAACAAATTCGCTTACAACATTAAAAGAAATCACAGCGTTCACTGAAAAACAGTAACTAACCAATCAGACATCGTTTACTTCATTGAACCGAAACATGACCAATGAGCTTCAATATTTAGCTTTAAATGGCATTTTTAGCACACGATTAATGATATACGCATTAGAGCAGTACAGCAACAAAGAAGTCTTGCTATCATTATCACTGAAAATCTCAAGCACGATAAACATGAATGAAAAAGTGTCAGGAATGCGAGCAAGATCCTCGGTTTCATTGCAAGAAACTTTGAACACAAGTCAAAGAAGTTGATGTTACCGCTCAATAAATGTTAGTTCAGCCAGATCTGCAATACACAGAGTAACTCTGGTCTCCTACCCTACGGCAACACAACCAAAATGGAAAAAATTCAGCATAAAGAATAGAATAGAATGAGGCTATAGGAACGAACCTTCTGGCCCATTCTTGGGTCGGATAATTACTTCGATAATTATTCGGTTGTTTACCCAAGTCCCATGACGTATTTCTAGCCGCGTCAACCATGTCGGCTGCGAGATTCGAACCCGGGTCTTCCCGCTCGCAAGCCGATTCGCTCACCAGTCGACCAAGCTGGTGAAAGCAACGAAAATGATTCCTGAACGCGACAATCTTAGCTACGAAAGGAATTTTAAGCAGTTTGAAATCCTCTCCCTAGATCAATGAGTCCCAAACTGGGGGGAAATTTGAAGCTTACAGGGAGGAAATAATTACACTGCCTAATAGCAAAAAAATCTCAAATGTATTTTCTAATGTCTGAGGCTATACAATAGTTGTTATTAACCGCTTTCTATCCGCTTTACTATGTAACTACATATATCTTTATCAGTATATTTGTACATTTTAACTTCGTAGTTTAACTACTCTTTCCTCGTCCACATGAAGGGAGAAATCTGGATGGCTGAACTCTGTGCAGGGGAAATGACAAAAAAGATTGTGAACCACTGCTCTAGAGCAAAGACTGTGAGCACAACTCATCGAAATCAATAAATACCTCAACAAATTCAACCATGTTACTCTAAAAGGGTTTTTCCACAGACAATAACTTACGAACCAGAAATAACAATCACAAACTAATAATAAAAACTTCAAGATATCCCAGGCTCGTAACTTCTTTCGGGTTAAAACTACCGGAATCTGCAACCCGCTGCTTGAAAATGTTTCTGCTGGCACTGTGAAAATATTGAAAATCGTCTTGATGAATATTAGACGAGAAGCACCACAGTATTACAAAGTACTGATTCAATGTATGACAAGAACATAGTTATAATTTCAGACGGCATGGGGTTTGGATAGTAACCTAAGAATTAACCTAACAGGTCGTTTCTGCTGCCATATCCTGTTCAATTCATAAGATTAGAGAACAGATAAAGCGAAGTATAAACCTGCAGAGTGTAATGTTCCACTTATTCAATATCGAACAAAAACGATTCATTGACAAAACAATATTCTGAAGCATAATAGTATCCTTTTAATTTGAGAGAAACGACGTTCAGAAAATACGCGTTCTGCGAAATAGATGGGTTGAATCAGTTTTTAAGTAGCATGCGTTTGACCAATTTTGAAGCAAATTATGACAATGTGGTTAGATGTTTAGTGCAAATGGCACCGCACACAAATTTAACACGTTGACTCCGAAGTGGTACGTATGTGTACCACTTAGGTTAGGTTCTGTAATTTTTTCAGATCCTTCTAGTGACTATGCGTACAAAGTGAAGTTTTACACCAATCAGGCAATCGGAGTCAACGTGTTAAGCAACATGTACCAAACACCACACTGAGTTGAACTCAGGAGTTCTACACATCATTTAACACGAAGTAGTACGTATGTGGGCCACTTAGGTTAGGTTCTGTAAATTTTACAGTGCCTTCTAGTAATAATATGTACAAAGTGAAGATTTACACCAGCCGAGCAATCGGAGGCAACGTGTTAACAAGTTCTAAGTTGTCAGGACCTTTGAAGAACAAACGCCCATCAGCGCAATTTCCTGAGTGAGTTGCCATGACGCAACTAATAACAAATGACGAAGAAGGAAGTTGTAAATAAGAACATGACTTCCTAGAGCTGCTGCACTTTGAGAGATGTAAAACCTCAGTTTCACTCGAGCCTATTTTTTATGAAAACTTCTAATGATAAAGAACACGTCATATAGTTTTTTTTATCAAATTCCGAAAATATTTCCACAAATGCCATCACGTGCGCCAGATACACAGCACTCGTTAGCATGCTTTAAGAGTTTTCGTAATATTGACACCGTTTTCCATCACCACAGAAAATAGATTCAAGACGACTTAGTACGGTGCAAAACAAGTAGGAGAGCAGTGTGCCTGCATTTAAGAAGCCTGTACGTGAAAGCACTTCCCAGTGACAGAACTGTGTAGGCCCACATGTAGCCTTGACCGAACTCGGATACGTACGAGTACTTCTCTGGCGAGTCTGCTTTACTTCCGTGGTAAAGAGGCTACTACTATTACTACAACTATTACTACTCACAGTTCAACAGATTGAGGAAACGGAGATTCCTTGGATAAATCGTGAACAAAGTTAAGTACATTTATAACGACATACAGGGTTTTCAGTATTCATAGTTACATTCAAGAGCAGAATAAATTATTTATACTAACATTCCATTTTATTCACAATTTTTGGGTATTAACGATGTCGTGTTTTTCATATATAATATTTAATATAATGACAAAATTTGGACATAAGATTAGCTATTTTAGAGCTCCATAAGGCAAGAAAATCTACAACGGATATTTAAATCATAAAAGTTAACAGAATGCTGGCCTGAAGAACGTTGCAGCAGTTTAATGAGACTGGATAAGTAGAGAATAACCTTGAACAAATTAGTCACGTTAATGTCAGAACCTCAAAACTGGTCAAATCCATCATAGAAAAGCTCAAAATAAACCCAAGGAAATATCTCACAGACCTGGTCAAAACACGGAACGTTTTCGTTGGAACCATATTCCGCAAGTTGCACAAATACTTGAAGACATCTCCTTACAAACCTCAAAAGAAACAGCTGTTATCTACAAAAACTGCGGACAAATGTCTTGCAAGATCTGAAATCCTCTTTTGTATTCGCAAAGGCACGCTGCCGGACCTCGAGCACAGTGATGAAAAGAAATTTTACATCCAGAAAAAATCGAAGGTACAAAATCTGTTTTTAGTTTGAGACAAGTGAGCGACATCAGACAATTTGGTCAGCGATCACTGAAACCTGAACAAGTTGACTTTTTTTGGTGGAAGAAGTTAAAATTAACAACAAAATACCGCAATACATGCTTCACCTAAGAAATGAATTCAAATAACGCCAGTGGTCATTTCAGCAAGACTCTGCACCCTCACATGGAACTAAGAAAACAATGAGTGAGATTGACATCCAATGTTCCCCACTTCATTTCGAAAAAAAAATAGAATGGCTTCCTTCAACGCCAGACATGAATCTTTTCGATAATGACATCTGAAATGCCTAACTGGAGAGTGAAGTTTCATCGACCCATCCACAAAACTTTGAGGCACTTAACCCTTTCACGACCAAATTATTTTCATACTGATCAAAATATTGCATAAGTTACCACTTAATTACCGTAATTTTGAATGAAACCTTTAGAATATGGGACTAAAGGGAATTATCTTTAAAGTTTGTTTGGGACACATTAACCCAACGGTCGCGAAAGGATTAACCCTTTAGCTACCAATTTGTTTTTCTAGTTTCTACGTCTAAGCTCACAAAGACCGTCTGTACACTGATGCAATGAAGCATGCTGAGAGCCAGGCAGCCAAAAGAACGACGCTGTAACATGCCGCCGCGTTCAAAACTAGTAGCAACCTCATATTGCTCACTGTTTAATTATTAGAACAATTCTCCCAAAGACCGTAAAAGAGGACCGTATGGTCCTTTTCGTCGCTAAAGGATTAAGTCATAACTCAAACGGAATAAAGAAAAATCGCTCAAAGTCATTCATGACTCGTGCAGGTGACACCGTGAGCGCCTTCAGCTTGTTACCCGAGCAGACATATTGAATATAAAGTGTCAATCTCAAACTATTACATCAACATTCTTTTCTGTTTCACGTGCACACTTTTATTTGCTTAGTAAATACGGCGTCAATAAGTTGTACGTTGATTATTGAATGCAATGCACAGTAGATGGAAGATGTCGATTTTTTTGAAAGAATCAGCGCATTGCTTAACAATGAACAACTTACAGGTACAATTTTAATGCTAAACTCAATCGATAGGAGTTATAATTGCCAATGGCGTCAATTTGCAGAGTGCATAAATGCAAATTAACAATGAAAAATGATGCAAGCGAGTGCATTGCGAACAGAACTTATGGAGAAACCTGTGTTCGTTAAATCAATAAATAAATAATGAAGCATTAAGTATGAAACAGCATCACAAGCAACAGTGTTTCACAAAAAGCGAGCTTTCTTAAGAGGAAAAACTTAAATTTATGGATACATCAGATATAGTCTCCTCGACTTGCTCAATAAAACAAAGCATACGTGTCAAGAGACAATAGTTCGTATTCCAACAAATTAATACCAAAAACTCTCTTCTGTGAGCGGCTCTTAGAAGTGTAGAGCAAATACTTAACTTGAGTTAAAACAGTGGCGAAAATGAAAAAGTCATCCACTATGCATTAGTGCCATGGTCACCTGTGAGGTCAACTAAATTCTATAAAAAGCCTAGTAACATCCATGGTTGTCCATGACATCCCATGTTCTATGCGTCCATACACTCGATATCAGCTGAGACCATGACACTGCACACCTAACCCGCCTCCCTGTAACTGCAATCATGACCAGAAAAAACATTTAATTCAAGTTGTTTTCGTAGCTAAGATCATTTCCACGACTTCCTGCGAGAGAGCCATAAATTATCAGTAATATCATCATTAAAGAAACTACCTAAACAAAAACACAAGATAAACTAGGCACGTTATTTTTCCCACACGTTTAGTCCTTCTCGTGTACTTGACACAGTAGTCTGAGCTTGCATATTCTTGATGACGTCAACAGTTGCTCAGGTAACCATTCAAGCATTTCGTCCTCGAAAAACCCGACGCCCAAGTAAAGTAAGATTGAGTTGACTGAAGAGATAATAGTGGAAAGATGTTAGATCTGGACTGTATGCAAGACACAACCCAATTTATTAATGGTTTCCATGGTTTGGCCGACAGTGTGCAAATGAACTTTGTCATTCTATAACATGACTATATTTGACAATGGACTTTGGCATTAAGTGAAGAGGGTAGGTTGGGTGAAAGCCTCCGATGCACATTAGCACGATACACCTTCTAACCAGGAAAATTAAAGAAAAGGTTTTAAAATTGCTAATGTTCACCTTGAGTGAACATTAGCCTCGTGTGGCTCCCAAAATACTGAGCACGCTCCAGCATCACTTGGATCAAAATTAGCCACTCTTGTTACATTTATCGCATTAGTTTCATGGCTTAACCCACAACTTGTTTCAATATCCGACGATGCTTCACTGAACTTTGATTGGCTCCCACACAGTGTCCCCGGCGACGATATTTTCCAACAGTTTACTCGTGACGTTAAATAATTCCTCCATTTTCGTCACAGATGCTCCCGCTAATCAAGCATCAACGATTTATCCTCTAGAAATTTGGTTGGCCATATTTTCTAGCAACATTAAAATACACGTGACGAAAAGATATAGCAAACTTAAAAGTTAAACAATGGAGATATCAAAAATCTAACCTACAGTATACGTATAGTAACACATTCCCCCAAAAATAAAACTTTTATACGAAAAATTAATGACCTGCACATTGCACAAGATATTCATATTATTCTGTCAGTTCCTTGCATATATTTAAGAACACACACAACAGTCACGCATTCACGAGGTGCGAGACTAGGTCAAACAGAGTTGGCAAACTCGACACAAATTTCCTGCATCTCATGACAGATTTATTCGAGTGAGTCACTTAAATTACACCGTCAACTCGTTCCCTGACTTGACGTAACTCAGCCCTGCAAGTGTTATAAACTAAATATTTCAAATTCTGGATCGAAGATTTCAAGTCCAGTTCCTCACCAGTCACATGGAGTAACAGGAAATTAATGGCAACTCTGCTCGAGAAGAACAAAGATTTTATTCATGGAAAAGTATGTATACTACAAACTAAATAATTCCCCTAGCGTACCTATTTATGTAATTGATACGGTCAATTTAAAGCTATAGATGACCAGTAGGCAGATTTGGTTCAATAAAGTAATATCAGAAGTGACAGTTTGCCTGGACACTCAAGATCACCTATAAAAATCCAATGGACACTAACAATACCTTCTCTTCTTAGCCACTTGCAAAGCAAGTCCATCAACGTGAACGCTAGTGTCGTAATGTCTAATTTACAGGCCCGCAGACCAGCTTTGTATCAGCAGTTTCTCCGAACTTACATTAAGATGAGAGATGAATATGAATCCCAGCTGAGTAGAGATGCAGAGATGAGCGGAGACATTACCATAGAATGGGAAGTTTAGGACAATGCCGGCACAACAAGGGGCATGTAAGGACATCCATGTATAACATACACAAGCACCTGCCACGTGAACCGTAGATGATGAGCACCAGTAGTTTGATGAGCACCGTATCTCTTAAAGAGCGACAATTGTCGACAATATTATGTTCATTTAAAGGAAATGCTTTCAACGCTGTTTTCTTAAAGGAAAACTTTTCGCGGGTACAGAACAAAACCGGCACTACTTGTCGCATAAGCTGGTATGCGAGATAAATATATATTACTAAAACAGGAGGTACATTTATGTAGAGAAGATTTCAATGCTGTCAACAGTGCTTTCTTAAGAAAAACAACGCTAGTACAGAAATAAATGGTAACACTCGTAGCAAACCCATTATGGTAAGCTTTCCCAAAAGAAAATTAAGTTCGTCTTCGTAATTAAAGAAAAGATTGCCATATGCAAAGTTGGCCTTTTTACAGATTATTCAGATAGACAATGGAGGACGTTGCAGACAAATTAATACGTGACGCATGAATTACTATTGACTAATATTTGACCTATTACAAAGTAACGCCAGAATTAAACCGCATCTAACTTCTATGTATAAACATACCCGGGACGGGGCTACAATCGTAGATTATATAAAGCGTAGCATGGAAAATACGAATTAAAGCGCTCACACATACACAGTAATTATCTACAGCACGCATAGGTTTACGTCCAGCCATGGAGCAATAAATACTAAACCGCTGAAATGGTGGAAAAATATTCATTATTACTAGGGTTTGACTGCTGTTACCTGGCTAGGATATAAAGGGAATAGCTGTGAATATTTTACAGGTCAAATATTGACGAAGTGAGAAGGAACAACATCGAGGATACTCTCAGTGGGAGCTGATGGTGGTCTCCAGGTGATGGACGAAGAGGAAGAAAAATAAGAGAACGAGGAAGAGGAGGAAGACGAGAAGAAGGAGGAGGTGGAGGAAGACGAGAAGGAGGAAGAGGAAGGAGGAAGGAGGAAGAAGGAGGAAGAGGAAGGAGGAAGGAGGAAGAAGGAGGAAGAGGAAGGAGGAGGAAGAGGAAGGAGGAGGAAGAGGAAGGAGGAGGAAGAGGAAGGAGGAGGAAGAAGAAGAGGAAGAAGGAGGAAGAAAAGATGCAAGAAGAGAAAAAGCAGAAGAAAGAAGCATATCAACAAAAGTACACCACAAACAGGAAACGTTAACTGTAGAGTGCGTGGCTGATGTGTGAAGTGCAATGCTTGAGGTAACACAACTCTGTGCCTCAGAAAATGGATCAGAAAGTCCGGAAAATGGGACGGCCTAAAACGACGTTTAGTCTAAGGCTACCCTGGAGTGAACTATGATCCAGAATATGAACTCGGTTGCTCGTTTCACCAGGTCCTGTTCACATATCACACGACAGTTACGCTGTTGCAGTTAAACGGTAACTTCAATTTGCAGGGATGTGCGAGTTTTCAGGCTGATATGATGCACTGAAAGTAAAGATTATGATTGCCAGCACTACTGAGTTCTCACTAGAAAACCTTCCCTGATTGCCAGCTGCAGTTCTCTCAAATGCATGCAATTGCAGTCGGTAGTGCCGGTGCGTGCATCAGCAAGGAAATTAAATGCAAGTGTACAGGGTGCGATAACGTAACTTCCTTTTTTGAAAGGAACTTCCTTTGAAAAAAGGAAGATAAGTTGCCGCACTTCTGCGAGTAATAAGAACTAGTAATGTTATTTACAATGGATTTTCTTTTATAATATATCTAACTCAACTATTCTTCGATTTTTCTCGCAAAAATTATCGAATCTGGAGTGCTGGAGAAAATTTTGAGTACTTCCTCGATGTACAACAGTTTCTAATATTCAATACGAATTATGTACTTTTTATTCCTTTAAAATGAAATTTCTTTGAACAAACCACCAAAAAGTAATGTGAATTGTGCATGTGTCTTAAAATGAAATGATGAATGAAAAACCTAACTTATGCTTCCCTCTTGAAAATTACCAGTTAGTCTTCATTGAGCAAATAAATCTCGTAATCATTAAGTGGAACAAAAAAAACTTAAAAAAGTACATGCGAAGAACTAGGAAATAATATTGAGTATAATTTTACTTCAAAAGAAGCACTGAAAATATTGGATGAAGTGCGCTTTTCCCTATCGAATATCCGTATCTAGAATACAAGTTACGCCTGCATACAATGAAAGAAAGTGTGAACAATGAAACGTTTTTAACCTGACGTGATAAGATATCAGGTCAATGATTATTTCCTGCTATAAACGTTGAAATATTCCCTAATTAGCTGAAGAAGATAACGCTGATCAAGAGGTTCAAGACTCTGACGTCAAGACTTTGACTCACTCCAATGGAGCTCGCTAGTTCTTACGCACTGCCGACACTCAAAACTAAATCTTTACCTCATGCTCAACTCTTCCAGATCCAAACCAAGCTACAAAATACTTTTTAAAGAAAGTAGTTTGCAAAAGCAGATCAATTTGAATGCTTTAAATTATATGGAATAATGCATAAATGTAGATATTACATAATAAAACGGGAGACGGTTGCTTATGAATCGATGAAAATTTGTTAAAATGGCACCTCGATATCCCTGAATTCACATGCAAGAAAATATAAAAGATACGAAAATACTTAGCACGGCGAGATGAAACATTTAAACGAATCAAATTAACAATACCACATCGATGGTAAATGTAACTGGACTTGAAACGGAAGGTACGCTTCAAAATAGCAAAAAACACGCACATTAGTAGGAAATGAGTCACACCACCACCAATTCAGGTGTCTTTTTAGTTTCACAGCTGAAATAATCAATACCAGAACAACTACAACGGCGAAATAACTGCACTGAACCCTGTCTACTGAGCGATCAAATATTTGAATATGAACGTCGCGTCATGGAGACAGACCTAACATAGATGGTCATGATAAGATTAAAACCTAAATCTACGGAACTAGCGGCTAAGAGCTGGAAGTGTGCAGAACAGCAAGTGGTTCAAGGTCATTCATGATCTACGGCGGTCAACGCCCGCCATCTACAGCTAGTAGATCCTTCCGAAGTAGGAGGAAGGATGCAATGGAGTGACACAACGATTGGACACAACCTACCTTATGGTTACGTCGATGATAGACCCGCTTCTCAGTGGAGGTGGCGAGGCTACGTCAGGCCGCACGTCAGAGCTACGACACACTGCGTCACGATCCGCTGACGCCAGCCTCTGCTGCCTCTACCGGAATTTATCGCTCATCACCTTAATATTTCGCTCAACACCTACACGATTGTGTAGCGCATCCTGTAAATGTTTAAATTATGCCACAGTAAAATGAACCTCTATTTTATTACCTGTTGACAATTAGGTGACCCTGGTTATTTCTCTAATGATATGTAAGGGGCTATTTTAGTTGAACATCTGTTAACCAAATATCCATTAAAATGAAAAACGAACCAGCTTAGCAAATTTGGTTTACGAACACTTCGTCGTATTTACTAGTAGGAACAGCCAGAAAATTGACCTCTACTACCCATTGCATCAGTTCAACTTCGTACGAAAACTTGACATTTACATCACAAAAGTAGCTGCACTTGCATGAGTCATGGCCTTGAGACTCGTCTTTCGTAGAAAAATAGATTTTACGCAGCAACTCGATTCATTTAGAATGCGCGAGTGGATGAAGTAAATATAGAAAAAGTTCAATGCCAGTTTCATGGTCATTTCTCTATTTCTGCTTTGAATAATCAAAAAATTGAATCGGGCCTCTGCCGGACTTGTAATGGAAATTGATGCTTAACTGGTGTCTTACGAAGATTTTTGCAACTTTCCGAAATAATTCTAAACTTACTACAGGTTCATAGGCAATCCTACACCACTTGTTTACCGCCTCCGGATTGGCTTGTGCCTCATGCTACTTCTACGTGATTGGTTGAATCAATAGTACCATTGTTGAAAAGATGACGTCATCTATAATGACTTCCGACGGTTAAATAATTTGAAACTTCGAATAATGTACCATAAGCATCCATCTAACACTATGACATGGAAACAACTTCAACTTCCATTAGACATAAATTATTATTAAATTAAGCAGTTCATCTGATGACTACTGAAAGCATGGTTACTGGTCTTAAAATCTTGCATTAAAAATTTAGAAATTATTGTATCATATATATCTGAATGGAATAAAGTTTCTTGCACTCTTTCTATTCTCACAGTTGATTGAAACATAAAAACCATCCATCAGAAAAACATACATCATACCGTAATAAGATTTGCTAAAAAATAATTATGTGGCATGTGTTTTATATATGCACAAGTAAACTTGTATCAGAAGAGCAGATGTAAAGTAATATTTGATTATATAATGGATGCGTTTTAGAAATCTATAATTGGTACATAATTATTCTGAAAAGAACAATTTTGGAATGCTGGCAAAAAATTCAAAAGTTTATATCGAAAATTCCCTTTACGACATCCACATGCAATTTCGATGTAATCCCAAGAGTATACATTACTTTTGTCTAGATATTTTTCAATGATCAGTTACTACTGATCTGATATCGCGAGTAATTATTACGTCCTAAGGAATGATCTGCGTTTATGGAGAATATTTCAATCGTTCAAATTTAAAGAAACTCACTACGACCAATTTATTAAATTGGCAGAGCTTAAGATAGCCAACGACTTCCAATATACTTCTCACCTGGACACGCATACGGCAACGCAAGATCTTCGCAGCATACTTCAAACGATAAGAAATCAAACCACTTAATCTCCGATAGTGTCTGTCCATAGTTAAAAAATTAATTTTACCCCTCGAAACCCCCGAGTGTTATAGTTGTAATGTGAAACAATTTTATTACCTCACTAAGTGACAGTAATTGTTCAAAAATAATTGTTCTTATGTCCTACTTGAAGCTGCATGATTAGAATCAATTTAATTTTTCTAGTCTCAAAATCTTCAAAATTATAAAACTGAGAAAGCAAATAAACGCATTAATTTCAGGCAAAAGTTCATATACATTTAGAAAATTGATATTTTGCTTTGAGAAATACATGAGCTTGCTTATTATGAATACAATTTTCATTTATATACTCATACTCGGCCGTCTGTCTCGCAGCAATAGTCCGAGAGTTGAAGCACAGCTCAACTACATGCATGGCTCCTGTTATACAGCTTCTTCCTTTGAATAACATTTCCCACATTTAGCTCCCGGCTTGATCTACTGGACTAATACATAAATATACTAATTTACAGTTCATTTATATCATTGGACTTAATTCTTTATACATTTACAATGCCTTACTACTTTATCTCTCAAAGATACAGCAGTTAGCAATAGTTTTCCAAATGAGTCCTGTAAACATCACCTTTCTACAAGGCACGGTCTTCCTATCAACGTTCAAGTATTGACAGTATTAACAGCCAAACTAGGACGTGAGGAATGAGAAGCACCGCTACTACTACATCACCAGCTTGGTCGACTGGTGACCGAATCTGCTTGCGAGCGGGAAGACCCGGGTTCGAATCCCACTGCCCACATGGTTGACGCGGCTAGAAATACGGCATGGGACTTGGGTAAACTACCGAATAATTATCGAAGTAATTATCCGACCCAAGAATGGGCCAGAAGGTTCGTTCCTATAGCCTCATTCTATTCTATTCTACTATTCAGAATTTTACGAGTGACGACAGGAATGGACTAGACCACCTTCCCTTCATGGTAGACTTGCTGTGAATTTGTACCTGAAAGAAGCAATAATATGTACAACTAAATTACAACTTCTAGGTATTGGCAGTGTCATCGAATCGGAAGCTTCAATGCAGATCTGTTCAGGTATCTATTTTCATATGGTGCAGGAAATCCAAAAAAAAGTTAGAGAAGCCTAGCTCTGTTCATCAAGGCATGGTGAGAAGAAAGCCTTACTCATAAAATTATTCTAATGCAAACATAACTCGGAATTGCTCGCAAAAGTTCTTATCATCACTGACAATTTTAAAATTCCAGCTAATTCGCTTAATTGATAATAGACGTAAGCCAGAAGAACTCAGAATAACCTATAATTCAACTCCCGTCACAAATTCTGGAAAAATGAAGACATATTTCACGAAGCGCACTAATACATTCAATGAAAACAAGACCTTTTTAACGAGTACTACCACTGACAGGCAAATATCTCAAGTCAGGTACGATAATTTTTACAGCTATTGAACGTTTAAACAATTATGAAGTACCTTAGGAAATATTCCTACCAATTTACATGCAGAGAGTTGAAAATTTCTCTCATTCGGTATAGTTACAATCATGGCGTCGAAAATACCTAAGTGTGTATACAATTTTATTACTTCACTAAGTGACAGTAAAATACAAACAAAAAAATAACTTTATTACACTATAATTTTACATCTACTAAATGGCTAGATATTAAAGACATTTAACAAAATCTCAAACTCTACAGTATAGCATCCTAATAACAGATAAGCGAACAAATGCGCTTCTGAGCAGTGGCCGTATCTATCCTACGAGCACTGCATGACTGTATCAGGACTACGGAGGGAAGCCTCAATGCCTTCACTTATCACAACTCCAGAGGGAGCAAAATTTCTGCCTTGGATGTACAAAGTGTCTTTTCCAGAGCACTTCGTGCAAGTAGGCATGATGTCGCCTCATACCTTCATTTCTTCCTTTTTCTATGAGTTCTCCACACCTCACCTTCATTACTTCCTTCTCATCGACTTTAGGTCTTCTCGCTTCTTCTTTTTGTTCAAGTCCAGAAATGCCCAACCACACTTCAGACTTTTTTCCACTCTATTTCCTTCTCCTTACCCGAGTCTAAAACCATGAAACTTCACAAGAAGATGCCTTGCTTCTTTTCAAAGTTCTGTGGTAGCTTCTCCTTCCCGTAACTAAACTTTGGTGTAACTTCAGCGGATATATTTACTTGTGGCGTACCGCGGGCTTTATGCAGAACATGAAGCATAACAATGGCAATGTTAAAAGGAATGCTTTCTCCTTAACTGATTTGCAGAGGAAGTGTCTGCCACTTGATGGACACTGGAATCTGAACGTATAACCAGGGAAGCGGGATTCGATGCTTTATTAGTACAGTGACTGACCTACACAAATATCCAAAACGAATTGAACGCAGCCGATATTTTTAAATACGTTTCTTCTAAATATGAACAAAATACATTATTCATAAAAATCAATGATACAGGAAAATATGTACATAATCGTACGTATCCAAACTTGGACGTGTCTGGCAGCAAAAAAATGACCCAAGATGATTTAAGGCAATATTAAATCATCGGCTGGTGTACCTGGAAATTGCATGGTCTGTACTACTACTGCTGCTTAGAGGACAAGGGTATATATTATACAATACGATGCAACAATAACAGCAAAAGTATCTCAGCTAGGGGGAAATAATAACCAAAGAATCAAACAAACAAAACCAGTTTTGTAGATAAGAACGAGACGAGTCTAACCTCACAATGTAGGCCACTTGGCTTCACGAAAAAAATAAATTTACGAAAAGAAAGCACATTAAAAAGTACATCCACAGCAAACGTAACTGAGTTTAGATCAAGTACTTGAGAATTACTAACGAGGTCAGATACTAAAAAAGAGTTTGTTTCGGTCGAGTTAGAAAACTCACGCAACCTGCAACACGCAGCAAAGAAACAACCTCCCAAATGAGCGAGCATTATTAGCCATAAATAGGAGATGATGGAAGGCCTTTACAATTGATTATACTTCAGCAAGCTGTGCGTAACCACACGTGCTGCAATAATATTGATACACGGAGCATTTCACACAACTCGGACTATTAAATTGCTATGTTCTACTGAATGGCAATACCACCACAACAGAAAAATTCATCTGCTTAATAGGTAGTTTTTCCCTACCAAGATGAGGTTAGGTTATTCCTGCTAGAAAAATTGTTCTAATGAATGAAAACGGAACTTAAACCAAAATAACACCACTACCCACTGTACGTGAGTTATTTTCGACAATCATAACAAACTTATTTTCATAATATAAGAAAGGAGTAGCTTCTTCTACATTCATCACGCTTCAAAAAGGTAAAGTAACAAACTTTCACAAAAAACACTTCCCTTTAATGTTCCACTCAGCCATCACTGAAAGACAAAAATCAGTCGACAAATATTCATTCCTAAAGAGCATTTTTCGCCCCAGGAGAATACCTTCACTTAAAGAAAAAGATGACAAACATCAAGGTACAAATGATATTAGCATTGAGACTCGTTGCATGGGCTCGCAGCCCGAGAGTGTACATAGGTACAAAGATCGTAATTAATGAAGATGGCTCATTAACCTAAAGGAAATATTCTCAACACACTCCTTCACACATACAAAGAGCCATCAGCAGGACCCAGGTATCTTATAGCAATAAGAATGACATCAATAATTGTCCAGACTCCTAAGCCACCGAAGCTGAAGAGCTTTCCGATGCCTTCCTGCCAATGCCCCAAGTAGAATCTGTAAGAATTAATATCAAAATTAGGGAAATAATCGGTGCAAAATGTAAGGAAAACTAGAGCAGGTACCGACAACGAAACCTCACTCGTAATAATGAGTTACTCCTTACATGACAGAAATTAGAACGTTTGTTCTTATGTAAGTAAATTCCTTTCATAAAGTCAACCATAGTGGCGTTACACAACTTTGTCTACACACCACTTACAAAATACAAACTTTTACCAGGACACCTAAAAGAGATATAAACAAATCAAAGAGATATAAACACCTAAAAGAGATAAACACCTATGAAAGATAGACACCTATTTATGTTATCAAGAAAAAGCACTGGGTTCGCACAATTTTGATGTTTAACACTAAATATTTAGTCGCCCTTCTACACGTATAAAAAAACGTTGTAAATCATTACCATACAATTCTAAACGAAAATGTTAAGTAGGGCTAGTTATTAATTTTTCCTTTATTTAAAAATAAGAATGAGTCAGAAATAAACACATATCTTTTATTTAATTTATGATTAAATAAAAACCTATAATTAAACTCCAATTATCAAATAGAAAATAATAAAGGACTGTACAAGATCGATCGTAGTTCATGGTGAAAATGAATTGTGAGCACAAAAAAGACAGAAATTCTGTGTAAAAAGCATTTTTTAAACACGCACGGTGTTGCACTTCGCCAAGAAATAGATGCGTAAGCCAACACATATCTCCTCGTCATGACAAAATTAGATAATAACTGAAGAGAGAGGAAAACACGCTAGAGGTTTCTGGACCAATTTTTTCAGCTCGAAACTAGTATTGTTAGTAGAGAAAAGATACTCCAGAGGCTATTAGAGAAAAAGTAGTGACCGGCCTCAGTCTTCTGTAGAGTAATGAACTTCCATAAACAACTCAACACGCATCTAAAGGAAGGTTTCCATTAACATATTAAAGATACCTCATTCAGTAAGTTTCAGTCACATTCCAGCAACAAACAGTTTGTCGGTGTAACAGACTATTATACTGCAGTAGCAACAGTTAGACCCTGTTTATAAAGAGTGCGGCAACATTACTTTCTTATTTTGGAAGAAACTTCCTTTAAAAAAGGAAGTTATGTTGCCGCACCCTATAGTAACAGCAAGTCCCTCCGAGTCTGTTCATGCGCATATCAACTCTTATATATAAGTACATGAGCTGAGAACACTTTAAATGTTCCATTATCTCTTAAACGACCAAGTTATTTAGCCGCTAAACAAAATATTGAGTAAATTATCACTCATCTTTACACAATCTTTTCACATACTTTACCCAACTTTTCAACTAAACACTCGAAAGATGGGAATACAGTAGAATTCCTTCAACATTTTTGCTACCGTTGGGTTAATGTGTCCCAAACAAACTTTAAAAATCATTCCCTTCGTTCAAATTACGGCAAAATTACATAGAGATTAGTAAAGATAAGTGGTAATTTACACAATATTTTGATCAGTATAAAAATAATTTGGTCGTGAAAGGGGTAAACCGGCACTCTCTGGCCAAGCTTTATATATTTGTTCATTATGTTTTTTCTTCTTTAACTGCTTTAAGCAATTGATATTGTTTTCCTTTTATGTCTAGCGTGTCCATGAATTGTTTGTGGTTACTTGGGTGATATTAACCGGCAACTGCAAAGTCCCATGGGTGCCGGTTAAAAAAGACTTCTACTGTAAAGTGAATGATTTCTAATGTATGATACTTCAGAGAGGCCAGTGGTCGTTATAGGGTTGAGGTCGACAAAGAAGCAACTAAACCTGTCAACAACTAGACCTGTCAGTAACTAGACCTGTCAGTAACTAGACCTGTCAGTAACTAGACCTGTCAGCAACTAGACCTGTCAGTAACTAGACCTGTCAGTAACTAGACCTGTCAGTAACTAGACCTGTCAGCAACTAGACCTGTCAGCAACTAGACCTGTCAGCAACTAGACCTGTCAGCGCCAAACCCTCCGAGGGTGATGGAGAGGATGAGGGCGGTGGACCAGTGGTAGCCTGAGGTCCAGTTGCACTGCCGCCGCTTCAGGAAACTGCGGCGCCCCATGCACACCACGTCGCTGGCTACCGTGCAATTAGCTCTGCACAATGTCCACACGGTCAGCTTCCGAGTTAAGAGATCATCAAAAACTAAACAAAGCTTTGATGATTGTAGGACACAACAGCAAAGAAACTAATGCGTGCAATATGCAGATCTGCAGAGGCTTTGATAAGACAAGAGAACCAGGCTCACGTTCGATAACTTAACAAACAACAACTTTTGGCAGTAAGAAATGCAGACGCAGAAACACTAAACTGAGACTTACGTATAGAGAGGACGAGGCGTGTCTACAGAGTTGCACTTGCTGTAGCCTGTACAGAGATGCTGCCACTCTGGAGTCTGGTAGCAGAATTGACACACCATCTCCTTCACCACCTCCCGCCCCACTCCTCCCTCGCTGCTCTGCTCAAGCCAACTACAGTCAGGTAATTGTGTAGAACATTTCAACTCACAGTTTCAACGAAGGATTCATTTCACACAGTTGTGTTTACATGCTACATTATGTGTATAAAATACCCGACATAATAAAGAAACACTGCGAGAATATTGAAATGCGTTAGTTAGAGGATGTGAGATTCACTCAAATAAAGTATGTTAGTGAAATAAATGACACAGACACTAGATTAGGCTACGTCAACACTGGCACAGCAGCCATTCATTAAAATCTAAAAAAAAAGAAGTGGACAGATATAATGTCATTAACACTCATTTGAAGTTCATAAAAGCTAACTTGGGGAAAACAGATGCTAACATTGTACCAACCACAAGAGAAGGCCAATTAAGGGTTATAAATATAATGCAGTTTCAAAAGCAAATGTCAAAAAAATTTAGATTAAGTTCAAACAGTGGAGACAGTTACATCTTCCAACATTTGCCATTGAATTTCAGGTGAAAAAATTACTGAAGATGCATAAACCATCTTAAAAAAACACATTATTCATGTGTTGTGTTGAACTTACAGAATTGCAGATAACATTAGGCTTGGCTTTGCAGGTGACATTAAGCTTCTCTCCATACACACAAGTGCAGTTAAAGTTGCAGAGCAAGCAGTTGGCAGGCAATTCACTGCACGGCACACTGACTTCTGAGCTGCTGATGCCCGTCAAGGAGTTGGGACAGTCGTCAATGGAATCACTCATAGGGTCCTGGTAAATAAATGATATCACAAACTGTTCAACACCTGAACAATATCACTTACTCCTGGTTAGATAGTATTAAACAATTTTTTAACATTTAAATTCAATTTCAATTCTACACAACACCAATTCCATTCCTACAACATTTGTGTTTACCCTCAATAATAGTTTGTTTTCTGCATAGTTGCTCCCTATATTGATGGGTTTCTCAATCAAACAGTACATAGACAAATAACACAACTGTTCTCACTGTTCATTGCAAAGATTTTGCCTACTTAGAATTATCCTCATGAGTAGGGAAGGAGGAACAGTAACTCTGGACTATGCTCATGCACTTAAAGCACAAGTTTAGGCGCAGGACACAGGAGTCCCAAATACTTTGTCTACACAACTTAGTTGGAGGATCTTCTGAAAATATATATATATATATATATATAATATATATGTAAAGAAAATTAACACAAGGTTGAACATTTAACATTACCCACAACTTACGAACATGGTTTCCATGACAGTATATCTAAACATACACACATGTAAGTAAAGCTGTTGACCAAGCACTGTCAAACTTAATCCTTATCTCTGACTGCTATATTTGAGGAAGTCTAACTTAACATTATATCATATATAAATGTGTGCTTGTAAATATTTATACTGTAGCACAACCTATGCTCTATGGGATATATTTATAAAGCATCTGAATAACTACATCAAAGATATTAAGCACAGAGAAGGAATTTAAGAACTGACCATAAAACCAGTTTCAAAATGTAATAAAATTCCCATTAAAAGAATTGAAAAAATTTCAATTGAAAGAATTGATGAATTTTAATTAAAAGAATTGATAAAATTTTAATTGAAAAAATTGATAAAATAGCCATTCCAAAACTTGATAAAATTTCGATTTCAAGGTGTAATAAAATACCTATTTTAATATTTAATAAAACATTTATTTAAAAAATTAATATTATCTGCATTTCACGACTTAATAAAATATGTATTTCAAGTTAATGATCTATGTATTTTAATAATTAATAATTTATGCATTTCACGACTTACTAAAATACCAACATCAAGATTAATAAGGTAACTAAAATTTAAAAGTTCTTGTAAAAAACAATACTTAATTGTTACTTTAGTTTCAGACCCCTAAAGAACTTCATAAAGTGCAAGCAAATATCTGCCTACTGTTTCACTGGAGTATTCTAAATTTGAGTCCTGACAAGTCTGACAAAATATTTAGAAAAGGAACATTGACATCATAAAATAAGGGAAACACTATGAAAACAAATCATGCATAACATAAACCTGACATGTACACCAAAATATGAGACTTATAACATCATAAGCTTTAATGTAAGCCATGTTGAATTTCAATAAGCACCATGAGGATAACACTAAGCATATATTTTTATTATCACTATCATTATTTAGCAATTATAATGCTTCTTCTTCCCCAACCAACAAATTTTGAGGAAAAAAATTTAATGATGACATTTGTATGAAGCCAGTTTATTATTATTTATTGTCCACATAACATTACCCGTAGGAGAAACTGATGCATGTATGTGGGCTACAGGTTGTTAGTAAACTTTAGTCATTGTGACAGAGTTAACTAATGAAGTTGAAGTTACAACTCAAAAACCTAATCCAAAGTTTTTATATAAACTTAAACTATAAACTAATCCTATAGCCTCATTCTATTATACGGCATGGGACTTGGTTAAACAACCGAATAATTATCGAAGTAATTATCCGACCCAAGAATGGGCCCGAAGGTTCGTTCCTATAGCCTCATTCTATCATTCTATATACATACAATCTTGTATAAGAATGAAAATATTAAAATAAGCTGGCTAAACATACAGTGCAGTTAAGAGGTGAGCAAGAGGCAGTCTTGGACACTGTTGTGGTGGGAGCATCAACTTGGTTTGCCTCTAGAGTCTCGGGTGTAGACTTGCCCCGAACCTCGCTTGGTCCACTGGTGCCTTCCACATCTACAATTGCAAGACACATTGATTTCACATCAATTTATCAAAAGAACTATTGAACAAAGTTATTTTCTACCTTTTTGTTTTTTAATTTCAAAATAATATGCATGTCTGAAATAATTTCAAGACTCTACTGCTTAAGTCTAGAAATAATCATGCAGCTTACCTGAGTATGCAATTAGTAGTAAGAGGCACAAGAGTTCAAGTTCCATGTTGAATTAAATTCTTAAAAAAGAAATCTATGATTCAAAAATTACTTGAAACAAATAACACCATGTCTGGTTGTATATAAAATGTAGTCAAGCTCAATAAATCAAAATTATTCTCAAGATACTGTTAATATCAGTTCTACATCTCACATCTTTGCACATTCCACTGTGAAAACAAAGATCAGACACAATTAAACTAATAAAATGCTATGTGATACTAAACCAGTTTGTAGATAGAAGGGCAATTGGGGTGTACAAACCATGGAACAAATTAAATTTTAAATACCATTTAAAAAATAGGGTTAAAGCCAGTACTATTTTATGATTCCCTCTATGAGGGCTATTCCTACAAGCATTTAAGTAGTACTTACATGTACCAATATTTTTTCATTAATAGAAAATAATACTGTAAAGGCCATTTTTTAAAACTGTTTTCAAAAAAATCTGAACAAAAATTGAATTGATATTTACATTATCTCTCACATGACAACCAGGAAAACTTTAAACAGGCAAGCTTTATTGTTTAGTGGGTAAAATTGAGTCTTAAATAGCCTTTAGTTTAAGGAGGATGGGAAAATTTAACAAATAATTTGTAGATAAGCATGTTTAATACTTTTTAGCTGAAAATACATTTGAATTTCAGGTACCCAATTTCTCGTCTTTATTCATTTTCCATGTATGAAGAAGATAAAATTTGACATATTAATCTTATACATGACGTATACATCTACTCAAAAAATTAATCGAATTTCATTAGCTGGCACTGACAAGTTTTGAAAGTTGCAGTTCCAAGCACACTATGTTATATCATAATCATGAAGGGGCACATTCTGAAACTGCCGAGTTGAAAACAGCTCGAAAATCAGCTAGCCATTAATTTATGTAAATTATGTTTCGTTTTCATCAAAACTTCACAATTCATCCATTTCGGTATTTTTAAGGCGTCCGCGGTGCACGCATTCCGGTTTGTCTCTACATCGACCGAATCTTAGTTTGGTTTGGCAGAACTGGAGGCTGGAGCACTGGGAAAAATAAAATAAACTTTTTATTTCCCATAGAGTTTAAAGTACACATACATTGGGTTTTAAATTTAAATTTTAAATAAAAAGTCTTCAAATATGGACCAAATGTTTACCTTTTGTTGTATTCTATACTCCTTTCATATAAATCAGTTTCGTCGTTCAACTACACAGAGAAATATAAAGCATTTTTTAATTGTAAAATATTACGTATGTGTTTATTTATGATTTGTATATAAGAAACATGTACGTCATTTAGTTCTCATGAATCTTTACTATGTGAAATTTATGAAAAATCCATACTTTTTATTTATTTGAAGGGTCCTGAAGTTTTCAAATGTTTTGAG
>VCRD01001764.1:27891-89446 GCA_006783055.1 Trinorchestia longiramus
TTTTGAAATACTTTCTGGCTAACGCTCTTAATATTAATATTATTATTATAATGTGCACTAAATATGCACGTTTTAATTGTGAAGAGTTCGTAAAAATCACTCGAATTTTAGTCTTATTTTTATCACTAAAAATAAGGTTATTTTAATATTTCTAATTTTATAAGCTTTAAAGGGGTAGCAGGTCTTGCTACAAATGATTCAAATACAATTTCTATCCTAAAATGAACATTTTAAAACCCTGGGACTTTTAATTAACCAAAAGTGAATAACCACCACCTTAGAATATATTAAGCTTCTTATTTTAAACGGTGTTAATTATTTCTAACTCATCATTTATTTCTGTCGTGTACTACTTAATTGGTTGGGTTTTTTGATTTAAATATCTAATTATTTTATTCAAATAATCAAGCTCATCATAATTATAAACGCCAAGTAATCCATTCATATACAGCAGCTTGAACTTCTCATTATTATGTCACCTGTATCTTTACGCTATCTCCAAACTTAGTACAAAATAACCATGATTGCACAACTTTATTTCTCTCTTTCTAATTTCAGCGTGCTTCATTAATTTTTATTTTCATCAATTCTTGTTTATCTTACTAACATTTTAAAAAAGATTCCAACAGCCACCGTAGTCGAGTGGTATGCGGCCCGTGTTCTGTATCGGGTCTCTGCTTGTGCAGAAAGACTGCGTGCGGGTTCGAAACCCGGCAATGAATACGAGCTGTTTCTCGTTTCACGCCGTGAGCTCGCACTTATCGGTAAGCCCTCAACTCCCCACCCATGGACACATCTCAGGATCGTCGCATGGAGCTCACCATCATCCTTACTCTAAGAATATTAACTTTAAGAATTTAAAAAACCAATGTACTAAATGTCTATGTACTGTGTACTTGATTGGAAATAAAAGATTGTTTTTTTTTGCTGCCACAGCGGTCAACAGGCAAGCATACATACACTCGTGTGATGCAGGAACACCCGGGTTCAATTCTGTGTCCACCTTGGTCTGTTTCTACCTGAACATCGGCAGACTAGAAACATGTCCACCATACTGCAACGCTGAATTCACGGAGTAAGATTAGATCTTCATCAAGCATATTGAAACATCCCTACACACCTCTGCTTCAAGTTACAACAGAGAGGATGGGAATTGTGATTTGGAGCATCATCACTGACCATAAAACATTAACTTTAAGAATTGAAAATCCAATGTATCTATATTGTATAATTGATTGGAAACAAAGTTTTTCTTCTCCTACGTTGAAAAACGTAGTTGGCTGGACTAGACTTGGAGACTCTAGTAACATTTCTCACCTCTTCTGGGTAATGAATTTATGTTATAACTTAATAAAGTAGTGAGTACCAGATAAATAATTTGTGAATTTCAGAGAAAAACTTGAATTGAGTCAGCTATTCCAAAATATATTATCAAATAAGCTAGATTATTTTATACCTAATTCTTCTCACTTATAATTTTCGAACAATTTAACCGCAAAGGACTTAGTGTTGAAGGTGAATGATATCTTTGATAAGCTTTTGAATTACAGTTCAAGGTTCAAATCCCTCATTTTTTAGCTCATGATTCATGTATGCTAACATTTATGTCTTTCAGAGCTTGCATGCGTCATTTTTGACATTTCCTTAAATTGAGACCAGGGACGGTACCTCTCATTGATATTCCCTTCATACATAAGTTTATATGATAAATTTGATGTAATGTAATAGATTTATCTCAATTTACCATGATTTCATATCTGCATTTCATTATTAAAAAAATTATATACGTAGGTTTTTAACATAACTGGTGGGTTTGATTTTAATTCTATGCTTGCTTTCATATGTTGCGCCTATTGAAATATCTCACAAACCCACAAATCTTTCCATATTTTGATGTTTAATTGTTCTGTATCATTCTGCGTATAAGAAATTTGTTGTAATAATCTTTTCCTTTACATCATCGGGAAATATGTAGTAGAGAGCCCTGAAGGAATGTTTCAACACATATGCAGGTCTTCCATTCCTCTGAAAATGAAACTTGTCGCTTTTGACCAGCAAGGTAGTGTCCGTTCAGATATTAAGTAACAATAAATGCATGTATTCTTGCAATGACACCGGAAGTTTCTTTTGAAATTAATTTATTATTTTTACATAATGTTTTTTCATGATGAAATATGTATTCCAGATGTGTAGGGGGTTCAGTAAGTGTTTTCACCATCGTAAACCAGCAACTGAATACGGTGGACTGTGAGTTGCGCTTAGCGATGTAGAGCTGGTGGCTCTTTTCAGTCTCTTCTAGATCATAATCTTAATTCTTAGCGAGAGCAAAGCAAACACGAGATGTATTTTTTTTGTATTTGATGTTACATATGATATCCCTCTTCTCTCGTATAACAATAAATGCTTAGTAGTAAACTTTCAATCAGCCCTGCCTGAAAGATGTTTTGATCAGGATATTCAGAAAATAAATTCAATATAAGCGTGGTGTAATGTGGTATGCAAATGAGAATTTGTCAATAAGATATTGAATATTCCTCATACGATCTTTCAGAAAATTAGCTACTCATAAAACGACCTGAGAGTAAAACTACAGAATTACAAATACTAATACAGCCAAATGAATGGCAATAATCAAACATGTTCATTTTTCTTGAAATTTGCAAATTGAGTCGTAATTTAGATGGAAAGGAAATAAGATGTACTCGTACGTGTAGTGTTGATATATAGCATGGAGATGAATGAAGGGAATTCTTGCTATTAAATTGAAGTCACAGGATCACAGAATTACAAATTTTTGTATCAAAAATCCCCTCACTAGAATTATTGAACAAACTAGGAAGAACAGTTTCTGGCAATGAAGAGTTAGCTCCTAAACACAGGCTGAGGTTGGGATGATCATTCGTGCACTTGAAACGAGTCTAAAAAACAGCCATGATGAAATTCCAATCACTCATTCTACCCACAGTTAGCAGGCAGTGAAATGGACCCTGCAGTGCAGTAGTAAGAGAGGCTGATGGTAGATGCTGTGTTGGTGGTGGTAGTCGTGAGGGTTGTCGTCGTGAGGAACTTCGTCCAAACCGTGAAAAATTTCTTCCCTCCGTCCTCGACTTCCCGTACGTCTCCCCCCGATCCAGCCACAGATACTGAACTCTCGATCTCATCTTGCCTTTAAATAACACCAATACACTTAGTTTGAATACAGAAAAATTGGTTGCATTGTCACAGTCCAAAGCCATTATTATATTTTCGAATTGTATCATACCACTGCATTAAAATCAATGTTAACTAAACCTTATAGCTTGCTATTAGAAACAAGTGAACAAGATGCAGGCATTATGCAATGCTAACTGATGATAATTTTTATTTGTCTTAAGAAAAGAAGATACATTGTTGGAATGGAGTAAAATTTTCTCGATGTTAGTAAAAACTCGTAGCTTGTGACGCCAAATTCTCAAAAACAGATCAAGGGTCGCTTTGCTTATTTATCATAATGGTCTCTGAGTTGTTTCAATTCTCGAATTGAAATACCAATGTATGCACGTAGAAGAGCAATCATTTTCGTTCCAGTACAAAACAGTAAGAAATTGTGTACTACAAATTTCCGTACAAGACACGCAATGGCAGAGAATGTTAATAATGGAAATAAGCTTGACACTACAGGACTAGTAGCAGGATAACAAAGACTCAACTGGACTGGAAAAGACTCAAATGTTCCTCAATGTAACAACAGGGGCAATAAAATCTTATAAAAATTGAATGCCTTTCACCATACTCAGAGAGAACGCGTAATAACAAAATGCAATGGCGTTTATCTCTACATCAGGAAGATAGCCATTGTATGAGAAAACTATAATATATACTTACAAACAGAGAGGCTCCAGTTTCTCTGCGGCTAAAGTCGAGTTGTTACCTACAGTAATGCGCTAGGCTTCACGAAGTCTTAAGACTTTGGTACGTTGACGAGTTTGGAGAGAGCTTTATTTAACAAAATACTTCAAAGCCCCTGCACGAGTTTTGCTGCTGTTAGCACATTTGCTTGCATGACAATGTAAACACTGATGTACTAAACATGTAGCTGTCGTTTTTCTTTTTGTGGAATCTACTATCTGTAAACTAGCAGTAATGAGCGAAATGCCTTAGCCTGATATTTCATTAATTTGTGCGTACATCCATCATTTACCTTCAGTGTCTGTGCTTTTCAATTTTAAGGCCTGCTCGAATTGAAAATAAATAAATAATTGAATTTCTCCTTACATTTCATCACCATGAAGCGCAATCGGCAACGACCGCCTTTTCTTCCTTCGACCAACCAGACAAGCAGTTTCTGCTGTTCCAAGCAGGCAGAACTGTGGTACTGTTGTGGTTGAGAAAGTCACGATAATATGCGTCTGGGTGTGGAGAGATCCAAAAAACAGCCTCTCTCTGAAGGATGAAGAAATTTTTTGTTTCGGCTCTCCAGTTTTTAGATCTCCATTCGAAAAGTTTTCTGCTTCGTTTGGAAAGTTATCGTTCATTTCCGGTAGTGCAGTCTGGTTACCGGTAGCGGTTGAATTATCTGCAAATAAGATCAAGATAAAGAGTATTTAATGAGACAGGTTATCAAAGTGTCTCGCAGGATTACACCTTAAAATGTTAAAGAAATACTGGCCGGTTTTTGTTTACTGTATTCGGAGGTTGAATCAGCAGCTCTTGACGCAAATCCAAGTTCAGAACCAAAAAATGACCAAGTTCACTTATTGGATAGTCGTCTCATAAAAAAGAGAAGAAGAGATAAAACTTCATTTTGCTTAATATTGATTCCTTATGATGGTGGACAAGTGAAGTATAATAATACAATTATTTTTCCGCTCTCGTAACATTCCATTGCAAAATCGTGGAGGTCTTATTTCTCCCTATCACTGACATGTCAATTGCACTCGTTGTTCCGACAAATTTCTGGAACAAATATAAAAATCTTATTTGAATTATATATATTTATCATTCAAATACTATATAGTCAAATACTATATTATAATATATAATATAATTATTAGTAAAACCGTATTACTCCTGTAATTAGTTAAAATTATTTTTTGTAATTGAAGAAAATTGCACTTATTTTTCCAGGTGAAAAAATCGTATGGGAGACCTCGAGTTTCTATACGAAATTTTAAAACATTTTTCATGTCTACATCAGGGTACTTCATGTTTGTGTCAGGGCATTTCATGCTTGTATTTCTAGAACATGTGCAATATTGAAAACAGGTAACGTTCTTTATGCTGTTACTTTGATTTTTCTGTATTCAGGGAAGTCTTAGAAGAACGTCTCTATATCATGATAATTCCTCGACACTTAACGGAATGTTAGGTTGTACAAACGGGATGATACACTAGGGACAGATGAACGATGGACTACTTTGGAACTTTAAATAGATGAATAATTCTGAACTATGCTCCAATTTCTCTCTGTCTTTTCCATATTATTTGTTAGGAATGTTTCTTGTTCAACACAACTTCAGTCAATGTTTTTTTCTCCTCGTACAGTTGCAGTTCAAATCTACGAGGCGCCTTAAGAAATGAGTGCGCTTCTAAATCGAGAAAAATTATAGATACTCAACAAATCAAGACCTGCACGTTACACATTCCAATTTTATTCAAACAAATGCATCTTTTGAAGAAAAGTGTTTTTGGTTCTAGAGTATACTAGACATCAAAGAAGACGGGACTACCTCTTTTAGGAAGTAACGAGGAGTCATTAGGATCAGAGGCTGACTGTTGTTGATTCCTGATTGCTCCTGGACGATCAAGTGCAGGCTGTTTTGAAGAAACATCGTTAATTTTGATGTTTGATGGCGGATGTACAGTAGACGACTCAGCATGAATCCCGACGACGATCGCGCTGACTATTACTACGATAGTGGCCGTCGACCAGTTTACCATCTGGAACATGATCATCCTGATTAGTAATTTGCAGTACATAATCGAACGTGGTGTACTTGATGTGTTCACTACTAAGATGTCATATGAAATGTGTTTTTGAGTACTGAGTATCATATACTTTTTTCTACAGCGTAAGTTGCGGCATATTAGTCGTTTTATATCAGTATTGGTCCGGTATCTCCAGTTTTGTTCTGACATTTCAGGTATTACTCCGACGTTCCATTTTCTACCAACTCACGATGTTAGTCATCATCTGTTCCAAAAACGATATCAGACTACACTCTAAATAAAATAGTTTTCTTCAAAGGCTACGGCTTAATGGTGAGAGGTAGCGCTGGGTTTAAAGAGCTTTCGTCTCACCTAAACTCAAACAGAAAAAGCATAAAATATAAAAATAAAGCTCTTTTGTCGGATTTCGGAAAAACACACATAAGCTTTCCTAATTTAGAAAGTAAGCAGAGGAAATGAGGAAGGGAGAAAAGGTATTTTCTATTGGTATGTAACTAAACCCAAAACCTGCCTATAAAACCAGCTAACACCACACCTGAACTTGAAGAACAGATTAGAAATCCTGTAAAAAGTTCCACTTCTTACAGAAAAACTAATAAATTTCAATATATGAGATCGATATGACGGAAATTAAGTATTCTCATGTTCAGTTTTCAGACACCTAAATGTGTTGCGTCACAATCCCATACATACCCTCGCGTCAGGTTGGGATGCTATCAAATATTTCCTGCGCTCTTCGGAACTATTTGCCAAAGTAACCAAGTCTGCAGCACCAAATTATGCAAGTTACTTTACCCACAAGTTAGCACATGTGTGGACACGGCTTATATCACCGTGCTGGAGCTGCAAGAGAAGGGTTTCCGTCTTAAATAGGGGGCACTACACCGCATCGCGATGAAAAACTCATGAAGAGTTTTTTGTGGGCGTTTTTTCGTGGTCTTGGAAAAGGAATCCCACTACTAGTCCTTTGAACTGACGAAAAATCAGTGTATGTGTAGTCAGTGGAGTATTTTTCTGTTTAACGAAAACTTTGTGGAAGGCTCAAAAGGCTCGATAAGGAAGCATATGCATAAAACTCGATTTTTTCGAAGTATCATATGTAGTTGATCAGAAGGAAATAAACACGTGTACATGCTGAGTGAGGACCTAATGAGAATAATTTATTAGCAACTCTACAGTTACGATACACTTGTTTTGAACAAGCTTACATTAACTTAACGGATGATCTTTCAAGAAAACCAAATGAAAAAACATCGTGTCCAGTACTATGTATATACTTGTATGAACCTGGAAGTTATTGAGTAAATTCATTTTCATTCATGTTGATCACGAATGAGATGAATGCAAATTTTGCTTCTCAAATTGTGCTGCAATATAAACATAAAGAATTTGTTTTGTTTTGTTTTTTGTTTGAAAGTAACGTGAGTTCCGAGCTATGCACTAATATCGTCTTTGGATCTGGAATTTTTTCGACCCTTAATGAGGATAAATACACAAGGAAATCCCACTAAATATCCAACTCCTCCAACTTAGCATATTCTTAACTTAACCAATCGCACAAGTGATCATCAAAAATCTCCAATTTATGTTTTTTTTGTTTAGTCACTGTGGGAGCTGATAAATTTTCCTCTGCGGGATCCAAACTCGACGCCCTCGGCATATCATAGCATGTTCACGCGACGCACTTTCAATATTCTGATACATGCTTTGTTATTGTTATTTCTGTTATTACAGCATATCCATTGAAACATTTGCGAATTAATGAATTCTATCCGCTCATGTTGAATTGCAGTTTTGTTCCTTTTAATGTTTAATCGTCATGCGGCATGTAGCTGAAACGTGATAAAAATTATGCTAGTACTTCATTGCTAAGAATAAAACTAACTCGATTGAAAACCATCCAGATAATTCGGTTTGTGGAAAAAAACCTGTATCAAATTATCGCATTTTTCTTTATTTTAAATGCCGCCCTCGTAGCTTATATACAAAGAAGTGCCGCAGGCTCCGAGATGCAGTGTGTGGTCAAGATTTAACTTCAGAATTGTATACTTTGTATCGGTGAGACCAGTGCTGCAAGAGCGCCTTCAGAGGCTTCAAGCTTAGAACTTTTTTATGTCAAATAAAAATTCAGGAATAGCAACCGAAGGTAGTTTTACCCGTCACGGAAAATGAGCTGCGAGCAAACACCAACTGAAACTTCCTTTTCTCCATCGAAATAAACACATTCTTAAAATATTAACTCCTATTGATATATTAGTTTTTCAAAGAACCAAGAATCAATAAACACCATAGTAGATAATTTAGATGTATACAGGTCAATAGAATTTCGCTTATTCTCTTTCCACTCACTTCAGGTGCAAAAAGCCCCACTTATGAGCGTTCTTTTATTAGAGTTGCTTTAACTTCAAATCTTTCTCTTGTGACATCTTTACGACAGCATCACTTCATGATAGTTGGGATGATGACATCCAGCACAAAGGACCGGAAGAAGTCGCTCGAAGCTTGTCGTCGCTCCGATTTTATCGCGCAATTTGTGCGCAATTATGTCGGGTGAGCGGCCTCTCCGCCCACTGCTTCAGTGGCTATTGTGTGGCGGGAAAATCAGAACTTGTCTCGGAACAGTTGTCCTTGCGTGCTATACGGCAACAGAATCAAGAAAAAGTTTGAGGACAGTCACAACTACTACGTGCATGCTGTGGCAATGATTTGTCAAAGTCAGACTGAGGCAGTAATTTGAAGTTAAGAGACAACATTCTGGGACGAACTTGAGCTCTCTAACCGCACCAAATAACTCCTTTTGAACACTTTCTCCCGAGGTAGTGATACGTTTTGAACATAGAAATTACGTGCAGTCTTCGTAGAAATTTAGAATAAAATGTGCGAGAATCTTTTAACTTTAATAATGTATCATCAAGCAGCTTAGTTAATTTTCTAATCGATATTGTTATTAGACTTCAAATTTTTAGGTTATGGACATTTTAGTGAGGAAATTTTGTTAAGTGTAGCTCATCCATTTGTTAGTTTATGCATCGAAATGAAATTTAATGTGTTTGTACCTGCTAAAGATCGTTTCCACGTTGAAACAAATAAAAACACACTCCCCATTCCGATATATTTGGACGAAATCGAAATCGCTTTTCACATACGGATTATTTGCCACAATTTTGAAGCTACAAATTAAAAAACAAGTGCTGCCTTCGTTTTCGTGATCCTGCATTTGCCAGGCAAGCTAAAATTTAGGCTTGCAAATTATAAATTCTACAAGAAATCTAGAACATACGCATGCCACAAGGCGAAGTCTCACATTAAATTTGCATTTCTGCCCAGCTCGTTACCTGTCGTCCGGTCCATCCTGCAAGGACTTTACAGGCAGACGACCTCCGTAGCTTGATATTGGGTAGAGATGTATCGGCATTTAATGCAGCCAATGTGTCTTACAGACAATTTTTCGACTTGAAAAGAGCGAGAAGTAAAGTCTAAATCGAGGGAGTGTAAGGTATAATCTCAGTGGTCGTATGCTTCGGATGTTGAGGAATGTAATCTATGAATAATTGTAAGTACTCGCCCAAATCCAGCAGGTTTCGATTGATTTAGGAATTTTCACTGATAGATTACTAATCTAACTTCATGTTGAAAAGCATGAAAAACAATCATTTGATTTGCCAGTAATATATCAGCATTTTTATAAATAATTAACTATAACTAGCTAAACTTCAGGGCAGAGTTCATCACTGGCTGGGAAGATGTATTTCTTTTTCCAGGAAATTGCATTATGCATTCCAAAACTCGCCACAGGCTCGAACAAATCTGCGACTTGCAAGCGGCTGGACCCCTCTTCTGCCTCTCGACCAATTTTGCAGCAAATTATCCACTAAATTTTTTTCCCACCCACGCTGTTTTCGAATTTCGCTTGCATTTCTAAGCACTCCGTCTCAAATGGTCCAAAAGAATTTAGGTTGAACTTCTTGTTTAAATTGACATGAATGTTGTTTGAAATTAAATTTATCATGGAGGAAGAAAGAATAAATCAAAGTAAGAAGCAAGGCAGTTGACCATGAGAGATAAAAATAAGCGAATAAATGTATAGGTCAGCGATACTGAAGACGAATCCTGGCTCATATGTTTGAAGCGCAATGTGATTAGAGAGGTGTTTACGTCACGCCTAAGATTTTGCTAACGAATATCGATATTTATTATCAGGATTTCCAAGTCCTACTCTTCGGTTTTAGCTTTCGCCTTCTAACGTGGCCTGGGTGAGACCGCGCCTTACTTCGTCAGGCGATGCGATCGATGGCCGCAGACGCTGGTGCGAGGAGAGAAGAATTGCGAGGGACAACAAGCCTCGAGGACAAAACAGACGCGGAGAAGAATGAATGAAGTCTTAATTTTATTAACTCTTTTGTATCTATTGATCTTCTCAGCTGTGATTCAGTGAGAACAACACTTTGCGACGATGTTCCACTGGAGGTTTGGAAAAAAATTGTGACGGTAAAAATCCTGGATAGAGACTTGTAAGCCTAACGTATCAAACTGGGAGTAATTCACTCACTGCATGGAATTGTTAAATTAGATCTCTCAATCCATATCTTTAATCGAACTTTACTTTAAATTTTTCCAAACAACTCGTGAAGAGAGCGAAACATATTGAATGGCATGAAACGAATGTCCCTCCTAGTTAAATCATTTTATTTTTAATTATATAGCTAACGCAAGAAGCATTGACCTGCCTGCTGCAGCCTCCTACAGCACGTGTGGGAAAGGGAGGGGGAGCTTGGGTGGAAGTTGGGTTGTGCCACGCAGCCTAACTCTGAAAACAGCCTGTGGTGTTCCCAACTTCAAGCGTATTGCACGACGAGCGAGAACTCCTCGAAGTTACCGATGAATGGATGTGTAGTCAAGTCTGGCTAATTGAAGGGAGGCTGTACGTGTGTTCAGGCCTTACATATAATCTATGAGTATAACTACAAGAGAGAGAAACAAAATCAGTGAAACAGATAAATGTAAAGGTGCGTATTTTTATTAAATTTCCAAATATAAGATTAGGAGTAAAAGTCTGATCAATAAAATTGTCAAATGAACGGTTCATTCAATACAAAAACCTGAGTTGCTGCGTTCGGTCGTGGAGTATCCTGAACAGGCTTCAACGACCGCCACAGGATGAGCCAGGGACGCTGAGGAAACCAACAGAGCATTGGTAGGACAATGAAACAGTGGTGGATGAGTCCGTGAAGACAGTCGTCACGGTCGTGGTGGTGACAAACGCAGTCCAGATAGTAAATGCAGCCTTACCCTGCGTGCTGTCGTATTCCAGCTCGAAACTGCTCAGCTGTTCTGAGTTCGAAGAGTCTAGTTTAACTTCTTCATTTGGTCTGTCGATAGAAAATAAAATCTTTTAAGCAATTTGTTTTTTGGAATTTGTAAGAGATTAATTATGGCGTATTGGTGCTGATCCAACTTCATTGGTTCAGCAGATTTATGAATTTTCCATGCAGTATCTTCACGGATGCACAAAAAACAGGGACTTTAAAAGAATAAAGGCGTCAAAAATACTCACTCAACAAGGCTTCCCTTCATGACCGATCTTTTTTTCCTCCTGCCAGAACAATTATTTGAAGTGCTGATCGCTTGGACGCAAGACAAAAACGCTGTTGACGTCGTCAGAACAACGTTTGTGTTCGTCAACGTCCGGTACGTCTGAAGGAAAAATCTTTCGTTCCTGAGACGTTTTATAATATCTTTCGACTCTTCGAGCTTCGAATCTTCGCTGCGATCGATGCGAGGGCCGTCTTGAGGGAACTTAGAAGGCTCATCCTCTAGAGGGCCTAGAGGCTTCTCATGAGTTTTTGAGCGTCCAGATACAATTTGTGTCTGTGATTCATCAGTGAAAGCCTCTTGGGCGAAAGAGATGCCTAAGAGCAGTAGCAATACTGACGCGATGAGCTTCATCTGTAAGTTAAGAAAATGAGAAGAGTCATCTAAACGAAGTGCACATGCTTGGTGGAAAATACAACTACGTATAAGGCAAGCATTCATACTTTAGATTTATTTCAGAGTAATTTCTAGTTTAGACTATGAACTCAAATAATAATGTAAATAGTTGATCCATAGTCAACGAATGAAATTATGTGATTTTACCGTACGATAATTGTAGTGAAATTGCAGTTAAGCAGCGAAATAAGGAGCTTTGTATAATAATATACAGAACATTATTCCAAGATGTTTGAATTTATAATGAATTCGACTATACATTATACATTACCACCCTCTTGTTTTTAAATATCCTTCAAATTACTCAGAGCTAGAGTTTTCCGTCACCTTTCCAAATAGTTTGAAAGTAGTTTTCTGCTGAGGGATGCAAAATGCATATATTAGAGTGCGATATATCATATTTAAATTAATTTAATAAAAACAATGCTCAGAAAATCAAGTGCATGAGCATAGCATTTCTATTTTCCTGCTATACAACATACACAAAACAAGTTTTTAAAGTATTGAATCGTGTTTCAGTCTGTTCGCATATCTCTCTAGTTGTTCACACTTCCAAGACCAGCATCACAGCCATCTTACCTCAACTGCAATGCCCTGAATGTAAATGCTCCAGCGATTTGTTCTAAGATATATAAGCTATCTGTAAAAAAGGCGCAGATCCTTCCAGCCCATGAATCAGCAAGAATCCCAGCTTGTTCATTGTTTTTTTTATTAATTAGTCTCTCTATCATTATAATTTATAGCAGAAAGTTTCAGTAGAACATCAATCAAAGACCATAATAAGTGTTAAGAAAAAGAGAGCGTTTAACTGAGAGGTACCTTCCCAATCACACCATCTTTTTAGTTTATAATACTTGAGTTTCTTTTGTCGTTCATTCACGAGGAAGCTGGTCGGTGCCTTAAGGCGTAATGGCAATGATGATCCAGATTCTAAAATTTAATTGAAATAATATATCAGAATTAGTGCTTCCACTACTCGGAATCAATAAATTTAGTATCTCAAATAAATTAACACGTGGCGTACTGAAGTTGGTTTTCAATTCAAGTTCCGTACTTTCGAGAGCGCAGTCAAAATCGCAGCCTTCACTCGATATGAAAAGGTGAGAAATGTTGCTTATACGGAAGATGCATGCGATATCATGGATTAAGAAATTGCAAAACTTATTTTCATTATATTCATCCCTGAAGAGGAAAATATAATTGATGTTTCAACTACAGACACACATTAATGTCTCTGTACTTTGTAGTTATTACTGTTTTTTAGACGCAATACAAAACATTAGGTCAGCTGGGAAGTGTATGAATTTTTTTCAGTACTCCCAATTTCCAAGTGAACTCATTAATTATGATCTTACTCAAAATATTTCCTATGATTATTAAGATTTACTTTTATACAAAAATGTATTAAATATACAGAGCTTGGATAAAATTTAGGAATTCGACCTACAAAGTAAAAAAAAGACGCTGGTAAAATTCATAGAAATCAGTGGTTCAGAAAAAATTCATGTAACTCATTTTCTTAAACTGAGTATAATAAAAAAACATTCTTAAAACAGAGTTTAATGCTATACATCAAAGGGAATTGAAACGATGTTTTATAATACGATGAGATTTAATTTACATTGTTCAACTGGTTTTATCTTTAAAGAAGACAAAGGAAAGCATAATTTCAGGACTTGCTGCATTTAACAGGCACGTACAGGAATGATTTCGTAATGATTTGGGCAACTATTTCTAGCGTTTAGCTGGACCTGCCATTACGTCAGTGGCTGAATTACTGCTTATGAATGTTTAGAGATCATCAAATATGAAGTCCTTATCCGGATTGGCATAATTTTTATAAACTGTGTCGTATTCTAATGTAACTATACCGAGAAAAATGTTAAGCCATTCGTTGCGAGAGGTTGACGTCAGTTATATAAATCGCTCATCAGTGACCCGAACAAATTAACAGACATGAAGAACGTAACAATGAGTAACATTTATTCATGATTGATGAGATCAGTAGAGATCATGGTCGTACCATTTCCATGGCTAATTTCAGTCACGCGTTACTGGTGAGCGTATTCGATGGGTGAAGAGATAAGTGCCACGCTGCTAAAATTGTTAACCCTCCAGCCCAAGAGTATCAAAATATTCTCCAAAAGCATCTTTTCTCAATAGCTCAATTACTTCATCTCAACGTAATTGAACCACTATGAGTACTTCTGAAGCAGACATTGAGACGTTGAGAACAATTTGTTTAATAAGTTTTTACAGTATGATCTACAGATGTTAAAACAATAATTCACCAAAATATCTAATTGCTATATTTTGACGTAAGAAGAGTATCTATACTACCACAGAGATCGGAAATCTAAATAAAGTGGCATGAATTTCCCCGTTTGATATTATTTCATCTAGAAAATGGATTCCTCGAAAATTGCCCAAGAACGCAGTCCCATTCGCTATTTCAATCAAAATTATTCATCCACTGAGCAACTGTTATCGTTGATCATCTTCACTCCGGCAGCTCCTGAAGAATACAGTCTGGCATGTACGCAGTTAAGACTGTGACCACGAGAACTCAGTACTTGTTTTAGCAGGACAGTCTCAGCTGCTATGTGACAGCATCGTGTCTTCAGTTCCTGGAATGCGTGTGGTGACAAATTAATTTCACGTCGGACGGATCACCATTGCCCCCATACTCTCCGGACTTGTGCTCCTCTCCCCTTAATTGATTCCCTTTTTGAGCCCAGGTCATGGCCTACATCGTCATATGTCAACCAAGGACTGTGGCAGAGTGGTAACGTATTGTGGAGGACTTCACAGCCAACATGAGTGAGGAGGATGTACGAAAGATAAGCCACGCCGAAAAAAGATCAGAGCTGTGCAGAGGTCAGCATGGAGAGCAGAGTGAACATTTGAAGCAATAAACAGAAATATTCAACTTATGAATATTTCTGTTTTATTAAAATGTAGAGATTAAATACTTTTTTATGACTTGTGGTTTTAATATCGCTTTCTATCGATCATACTGTAGAAATACTTAATTGATGTGTTTTTAAGTTCAGTTGGATAACATTCACTTATGCAGTATACCATTAGCATACACTTCACAGATTTACTTTTAATATCAGGCTATGAGTAGAAATACTCAAGCAACGATTATAGACAGCGGAAAATTATCTTGGCCGTATATTTGATGAAACATTGTATCCATACTTTATTATTCATTCCTACATTCCTATTTTGTATGTGGTACGATAATTTTAACTTTTTATCAGATATTCGTCAATTTTACACTATTTCTTCTCATTTTTATCATATTTGTACACAATACAATTTAAGATTCTAAACTATAATGAAAATGGTCGATATAAAATTTGTACAGCTTCTAGAGAAAAAAGCTTTTAGCAATAAATGGAGCTCCAACGTCATAGATTTCGAAATCAATACCATATATATGCCAGACATCTTATTATACGTTTAACAAAAACCATTATTTGCAGTTACTGCGACAGGTACAGTATAAAAATAGGTAACACTTTTTCTCAAGTACAGGCATGCGTACCAGTATCTTCATGCCTCCACCCGGAAAGAAAATCTCTGGTTTTTGCGGAGCTGTGATGCGTCGGTGGGTCGTGGCTGCGTCGCTTCAGGGTGTCGCTCTGTATCAGGCTCCACCTGACACGACCGTGCCGTCCGGGCGCTTCAGTTCAATGCCTCCTGCGCCAGCTTCCTGGATCACCAGTTAACAAGAGTTCTTGCGAATTTTATCGGGAACTTTTGTTGAAGAACGCACTTCATTTCACATGGGCTTCATTTCACATGGGTTTTCATAACTTTTTGAAAGGCAAAATAAGAAGTTATGTTGCCACACCCTGTATGACAGATGCATTGTTCACCGATAGATCTTCTAATGTGTTTCTAGATTCCTCATAGACAAAGTTGATTTTCATTATGATTTTTTAAAATTGAAATTGATTTTGCATGAGGAAATAGTTTTTGATGCATTCAATTTACAAGGGTTTCTTAATTTCTTAGTAGTTTCTGTAAATAAAGTTACGGTTCTCATTCCCGTAATAAGTATATTTCTCAATATACATTTTTCACACGTGCTTTCAAAATGCAGGTGTTTCACGATTTATTAAATTTGTAATTTGTGAGCCCGTTTATTGTAATTAGTTTGAAAAGGTCGTTTTTCCACACTTCACAGAGTTACATTATGATTCTGTTTGCACTAAGCAAAACTTGGTGTGGCGTTAAAAAAATAGATTGCTACATTTTGCACATTAAAGCAAGGGTCACCTATAAACTTAGGAGATATATATGTATCAAAACGCGTTAACATGAACAGTTTTAGTCAGTTTTTAATGTTTTTGTGAAGTACATTTATAGTATTTAAGACGAGTAACAATTCATATATAAATATCAAACTGAATACACATAATATTTCGCTCACGAGTATCGACGAGTGCATGTTCAGTTGGTCCTTGTTCAAATAGCGTAATTATTCTTAAGGCCATCGAGCGTTTCATCCAGAAAAATAAGTACAACCACTTGCCATTACTTGGATATGCATTTCTTTCATCATAAGCAACAATCGTTGTATTGCAAGCATCTGCTATTACTCAAGTTCTTTTTTTTTGTTTTATGTACTTTAGGAACGATGGTTTTATTCCAGATATTTCTCATTAATAGGAGTGTTTCTCTCAGAGTAAACAACGGTCGTTTTATTGCAACAATCTATAATTATTTGAGCACGCATTTGAGTACACACATTATTTGAGTATATACATAATCGTAAACAACAATTGTTTTATAGTAAATCGTCTATCATTTGACTGTAACCTTGCCTCAAAATTTGCTTAATTTCATTCACATCAATGTTATTGCTATGTCATAAATGGAATCCTTTTACCTTAGTTCAATCAAATAACTGCAATTTTAATGAATTTTACAAATTTGCTATTCCTTCGATGCAAAAAGGACACAAACTTTACATGGCATAAAACTGTAATGCATACACTTGAGATCTACGGTTTTATATGTATTTTGAGGCTTTGAAGGTAAGGAATTACTTGTACATTGTAATCACTTTTTCAAGATAAAGAAGACTAATTACTGTATTAACTCAAAAAAAAATAGTCAAGTGAAATACTTGTGGATACAGGGTAAAATGAGAACAAATTTAATTGCACGGAGTATGAAATTCTGAAGATTTGGCATCAAATACAAATTTTCTTGCATCCATAATTTTCATTTTTTCTTCTTATAGCTTATAGATGTAAAATTTGAAGCTTTTAAAATTCTCACGAAAACTCCGGATACATATTTATTCAAAAAAATCATGTTCAAAATAGAGAGTAGTTTCACTTCTGCGTCTCTAAAATAATAAAAGAAAAATACAGCGTAGAGCCTTACACTCAGTTTTTTACAACTCATACCCTACTGAGCAATGTTCCAGAGCACATATATGGAGCGTAGCGCTTTTGCGTAATTACTTGGTATTATTCTAAGAGTATTCTATTCCTCGCAACTTTCGTAAATTATAGAGAACAAACGCTCCGAGAAATACTGCGTGCTTCTAATACAGTAAGAAGCTATTTATTTATTTTAAAGTTTTGTTGGGTTTGTTTTTAAAAAAATTTTGTCTCATTTGTTAATTTTACTTTTCCATGGCCTCAGGTTCGGAATAGAATGCTTCTAGTGTGCAGTATACTCGTACTCTGCTGATTCATGCGTAGCTCTTGAGTTCAGCAATAAAGTTGGATTTTATCCTGAAGGGCCGATTGATTTGTCTTTAGTTGTCAAATATTTCAAAAGTTATTTAAAGTTGTAGTTTTCGATACTGATTAATTATTGTCAGAATCTTACTTTGCAGAAAAGCTCAGACTTTAGAATCGACACAAAGTGGTTTCACAACTATCTATCTTTTAGATGTCCCTAAAGTTCTTCAAACAGAGTTACAGAAATGTATGAATTTTGTTGCGAAGGTAGTATCAAGAAAAACAATCATGTAACCCTTCTTTTCAAAACGCTTAATTAGACCCATATAGAACAAAGAATACTCATTCACAAAACCAGATATACATTTTCTACTCTATATCGATTTCAAAGTCTTACCAGAGCTGTAAAATTTCTTCCACCCACTGGTGATTTAGAAAACTTGATGTTTTAGTAATCTTTGGCTTATCTAACACTGGGGAAATAATTCTATCAATCTCAGAGGTATTGATTAGGAATAAAATGAACAAGCATCTAAAAAATCAGTCACTGAAGGATTTCAAGACAAACGTCACACGTCACTTTGATTCTCAACATGGTAACCAAATGGTGGGAACTTTTTAAGATGTTACAAACCCAAAAAGTCATTATCTTTATATAACATTATTTTATTATCCATTACAACAAATAAACAAAAATATGGTATCAATACTAATGGCTCATTGTTTTTCATGTAACATCATTTTCATTGATGTGGAATCGGGAAGCCGCGTTTAGAGTTAGTTATCAATTGTTAATACATAAAACGTTCTCTTTCCGGATCTGTCGATTGTATAATACTGCTATGATCACTGCACATTGTATTACGAATATTTTGTAGCATCATTTAAGGAAATCATTGATGTGTCTTAGACTACGTTAATTTTCAGTGAAGTTTTTCGCATATTTAAATCAACGTATTCATAATCATTATTTCCTCCACTACGATGTTCTCTTCTTTGCAATATAATTATGTTGCTAAAATTTTGATTATACTTCATTAATTTCATTAAAATAGTTGGTCTAAAATTGGATAAATTAAAAATCGGTGTAAAATGGTTCTAAACCAATTACAGCCGCTGATTATTCAAATTATTGTAACATCTTCCAAGACATGACTACTTTAAACCAGCGTTTCTCAACCAGAGCCCATGGCCCGAAGGGGACCACAGGCCTTGGACCAGGTAGGAGAGGGGGGATACGAGCGAACGTCGAAAAACTGCGAATACTTAACTTATTGAAGGGCTACGAGTGTTAAGCGCCTTGGTGAAAGGAATGGGTGGGGATGAACCATCAAAGGCTGAGAAACGCTGCTTTTAACCAACAGCTCCCATGCTTTTAATGTACGAGGAACTCTTTTGATACTTTAATTCAGCGTTAAGTAAGTTTACAGAATAAATGGTCGAAGTCGGAGTCATTTTACACAAAATTAACGAAAAAGGACAAGCGGCGATTGCTACAGTTTTTGTTAGAAAAGTACCACGAAATGGATCAGTGTACCGATTTTCTCCTTTACAGCACCAGCCTGCGGGTGCTCCTAAGCTTACATCTACGAAAGACTTTCCTGTGAAAGGACATGCAAGTCTGATAATTACTGTGAGAAATGCCGTGCTTTTAAGCTGAGCCACTTAAATAGTTAGTCTCAACTTCTCAGGTTTCAGTTACATTGGCACCAGGAGCACAGGTAAGACGTCAGTTATTTCTAACCATGAAGAAATACAGAGGAAAATGCAAATTTAGGAATACCAACTAGAGGCCAACTGTTAGCTGTGAAGTTTTGACTGCCATCTTAATGAATTGTTATCCGGTTAGTGAATCCACGTTAAAAATGTAATGGTCAAATTGTAAAACAAGTCAAGTTTTTTGCAATTAAATTTAAGGAAAATGGAAATAGCAATTTGTTAAATTTTCATCTTCCACGTAATCTCCACCCCATGTCAACAATCTTAACCCATCTATAAACGTGTTTTTTGATACTTATTTTGTTAAGTTAAAATTTAATTTCAATTTTTCTCACATCCCAGCAAATACAACAGAGGAAAATCCAATATTCTAGAAACGAAGTCAAAAATGAGCTGAAACTTTTCTTACACTGAAAAAACAGAGAAGTACCTTCAACAAATTTGTATACAGATGAACAGGGATTATGTGAAGGGTTTAAATACGACTACTTACGGAATTAAATTAACCGTAATATTGAATTAAAAGAGTTGGCAAAACTTACTTTACGACGTCATACATAACACAATTAATTAGTTGATATGATGAATATTTCTGTTGAGCCTTAGTGTTGAATCTTTCAAATTCATTTTGAGTACATTAAACTAATAGAACTATTACTCTCGTAGTAGAGCTCCTAAATATTTTGATAGATTTTTCTACAACAATGGTAGGTCGAAGTTCCCAAAATCAACTATCTTAAATATCTTTATTCCGTCTCTTGAGTGTTTTCGATCTTTCCTCATTAGAATAAGATGGTTAACTTTCAAAATAGTTTCCAGCAGTTGGTGAGTTGTGTAACAATATTTTCCAGGGAAAATCTTAGAATATTGTTCTCAGTTTCTTCTATTAATTAGATGGGAAGTGAAATAAATGTTTTCGAGTTCTCGCTTGTTCACAGCGTATTTTTGGAAATACTTCGTAGTCATTTCTAAACTATATAAAAAACAAGAAAAACAATATATTTGCAATAAAGTTCATGCATAAAGGATGATACAATATTGATTTTTAAATTGCCTCTTTGTAAAATCCTTAGATCGTAGATATTCGATAGCAGGTTTTATTATTTAATATTAATGTAATTATATATTAATGCCTTGTTTATTTGAGTAATTATGTTTACTCAATTGTTTATCAATGTAATTATATTATACATACCTAGATTTATATCGGTAAAATATTTCAATCCAGGTGTATAAAATTCAAATATTTTAGTTTTATAATTTTTGCCATGGTACATGCTGTCTGAATGACCCATTCTCAATTTGATAGCAACAGAGAAAAAATCATGCAACATGGAAGAAGTAAGTTCAAATTAAAAAGAGCGCTATGATGAAGGTAAAACTTTCATACAGGAGTGTAAATCGATGATAGTTCTAGGCACAAAATAGTTTTGCCTTGGGTGACGACACGGCGTTTAAAAAAGTGGATAGGTATGATTATATTTTTATTTTTAAACAATAATATCGTTCCATTGATATCGAATTTAAAAATCATTATAGTTAAACGTTATCCGCAACTTGGGTATCTTCATGGTCTAGGATAGAGGCTAAGATACGTAAGAGATTCTGAAGTAGAACTTCAACTCACTTTCAAAGCTATTTAGTTATATGACTACACAAGTTGTGTATTTATATTTTAATAATTGCACATACTGTAGACATTCTCATAGAAAACGTCATGCTGATATGAATCAGTAATACCTACCTACATCTTACGCTAAGGCATGAAGAGTGATCTACTTAGTGATAATTGCTTTTTGCAGGCAAGTTTTTAAAATAGTAGTAAATTATATGTTCTATCGTTGCTTTTTTCAGGTAAAGATGACGCTTGTTCGAGACTTTCTTCTGGCAATCGCATGTTTTATCGTTGCTGTCACTGCCACCGGTGAAGAACTTCACCCAACTGAGAAGGTCTCAGACGGCCAAGAACCTGCTCAACCTTTGGACATTAACAATGACTTCAGAGATACTCTGAAATCAAAAGCTTTGTTGGGGTCGCACAGAACCATCACGCGTACCGGAGTGAGCCTCTTAACGAACACCGTCTTCATGACTTGTCTCTCAGGGTTCGACGGCATGTCGGTGTGCGCGGGTAGGAAGAAACGCGATGGTTTCAATGTTCGAAATAAGAGCTATGCTGTCCCTGGTACGACGCTTATCGACAGCCAGTACAGGTAAGGTACTTTTAGAGATATACCCAGAGCATGAGATACTCATAAAAGTTGCTTCCATTAATTGGTCATCTTGTTGGCTAGCAGGAATGATGGCACAAACAATAATGAGTCTTTGCTTCATCAGGGAACGATTCGTATCAAAAATATTAGAGTGAAGTTAATTCAAGCTTAATCCAAATTTCTTGAATCATCCACCAGAAAACATTGCAAAATTGAAATCCAGTATTTGATACCTAAGGTTTTTATAGCATCGTATGCGAACGTGTTTTAATGAGTAGTATTGTTCGTTTCAGTACTTCGCCCCTAGACAGCAGCCAGGCAGAAGACTTGAAGATAGACACTGAAGACGAGAAAGAAAAAGCTCGTCTGTTAGGGGGCATTTACACGATCTGGCACACCGCCACCACTCGCACAACAGTCACGACAAGATTCACCAACACAGCCACCACCATCAGCTTGTCTTACTACTGCACTGTACGCAACATGGACTGGCCGACGGTGTTCTGCTAGGCCCTTGCTACCATTCTACAAGATTCATTTTATCTGGTCTAAAATTCGCAGATAAGGTTTTGTTGCAATTGATTGTAGTCATATAAGGGCGTAAATTTTCATAATGAGGAATAGAAATTGATGGAAACCAGGATTCTAAGTTCATCAATGGGAAACAGGATTCTAAGTTCATCAATGAGTTACACAAACACCTTTCATCCAAAAAAAGCTAATGTTTTATTATCGTAGTGAAATTACAATTAAGAATCTTGTACGTTTTTCAAAGTATGACAGAAGTGACCGGGTTTTTAATACGTAACCTGAGTGATTCAATTTCGAGCAGCTGTATTCCAATTTTTTCGAAAATGATCCACCAATTGCGGGGACCTATGTAGTGACTAAAAAGATTGATTGGAGAATATTCTTTGACAGTATTTCTTACAGTTGGTAGACTCGACACGATAGATAAGCCCAAATGAGGAACTATAGTTTCCATTAGAGAATATATTCTATTAAAACTATAATTACCCAAGTTGAATTATTGAATCTGCCAGTATTCTACACAGATTTTATGGAATTATTCCGAAAATTGTGGGTATAGGTGATGACAGGATGATTACACTCATGACCCACGTACATTGCATATTACCTACAACCCAGTCTAGCTTCATAATCAAATTAACGGTAATTTCTGACAACCATGGTGGATTTTACGGTAATTGGTGGAGGTATAGGATAATTAATGTTAATCTGTCACTGAAGTTGGAGTAAGTGTTGACGTTCTAGAGAAGCTCTGATGATGACGCAAGGTTTATTCTCGGGAGATATTCTGATCCAGCTGTGAATAAGGTGATTTATTATTACATAGTGAAGCTTATGTCCGTTTCTGGTTTTGATTTCCACTCATACGCCTTTGAAAATACGCATAGTATTATGTGAAAATGATATTGGTGAATGTGAATTTAAGTGGGATGAATTTTTAACTACGCTTGCATATAGAGCATAAATGAAAGAAGCAATAGCATAACCCTGAAATGAGCGCCGATACAAAGCCCTGAGGTTACTTGGAAAAATAATAATCTGGGTACCATACAACCTAAAAAGACAACTGGAAATTGATTTAGGAGTGATTACTCTAGCAATTGTTGTGCTGTAAAAGTTGTAGAGTAGAGATAATTACATTATTGTTTTTTCTTGTTAGAAGCGACAGTTTTGGGAGGTAGAATGCCCCCTGGAAAAAATAGATAAAAATTGAATTCTATGAGAGAACAGAACTTATCGCGAATGAGTCAAATTCATAAATTTCTACATTTTGGTCACTACCGAGAATTGATATTTAGAAGAAAAAGTCGGAAGAAAGACAGAAAGAAAGAAATACAGTACAGTGCTAATAATTCTTAATGCTAATATCTAAGACAAGTGATGATGCTCGTAGCTATACATACTCATCCTTTTCTTATCATGTGGAAATACTCTTTATATAACCATCGAAACTCTATCGCACAATAGGATGGCTAACCCGCAAAGAACCATAGTAACTACAATTGTAAATTTGAGCTAATGAATTATGAAAAAATGTTTTAATTTTCTATATCAACAGTAAATTTGAAAAAAATACATGTATATTGTAACAAAATTGCAGCAGAGCGTTTTGAATCCTACTGCAGTAGAGTTTTTACACGCGCTCTCGGTTATGAAAATAATTTCAGTTCTATTGCAATTACAGTTTCGGTCTGTCTAGAAGCACATGTCATTGAAATCAATGAAAACCTCGATGTTTACCCTACGTATTTTAGAATATTTAGGAAGCTGATGCGTGACAGTTCCATATGATGGTAGAACGTGTGTTGCTTCAGCATCGGTCATGTAACAGTCGCTCATGTGGACTTTTTATAATTATTAGTGCTAGAAATGTTTTATGCTAATTTCATCTGACGCACTTTTTCAGAAATATCAAAAATGAAATCAGGGATACTTTAATCGATTACTTGTATTTCCTGCCCTAATGTGGACATGAATACAACCCATGAGACATATTATCTAATTTCCTTTTAAAATAATCTTTCATACATATTACATTTAACAATGCTCCATTCTCATTAGAGAGTCGCACGTATTATTACCATCACCAAAATCTATCACAAAATCCTAGAAACATAGCATATTACACCTGAAATGCGAAGAACCGAAGACAAAAGAAACACGAATTGCCCTGCGTGGAGCCCGAGGGAGCTTTGCTCTGCTTGTCTCGCAACACAAACACGCTCCTAAACATGGTGCCTCATAGCCGGCTACACAAGATAGATGCTCAGTACGTGTCATGCTTGAGGTTGTGTCAGGGCAAGCGTGAGGGTGTTCTCAATTGATAGCAGCGATCTGAGCTTCGATGGTGGGCAGCGGCAGCAAGCGGAAACTGCGTCATTATGGGGTTAGATTTTAGATTACCCTAAGTATTAAAGTGCTGAAGTTTCATTCATTCCTTGGAGCCGAATTTGCATTATACAAAATACTGTGGTAAGGAACAGGAAGAACGATGTCGGTAGATCACCAAAATTTTCAACAATAGAAGAATACTGTTACTGAGTTTTGATTCTGCTTACCTATTAGAAGTTCGATGGCCTCGTTTCAAAATTAGTTCAAAATTTCCCTTTTTATCTCAAGAGTAATTTTGTACATTTAACGGTGACAGTCTAGTCGCAGGCTCATGACTTGTGTTAATTTGATCAACTCAATTATAGACGGACACACAAATTCTTATTAATAGAACTTACTTCATTATTATATGTTTCGTATTGGGTATGTAATTGTAGTTCATGATAAGCATTTGTTAGATACAAAAAGACTGTGAGTAAAGTGTGAATCTATAACAAGAACACGATCTTTTAAGCCATGAACTGAAGGATTTTTCACAGTTTTGATATAAAAATTAGTCTTGAAACCACTGTCAAAAACAGCCGTACAAACAGGGTCATAAAATTTCAATGGCTGTACTTTTTCCTTATTGGAAACTGCCCACCATCGAAGCTGTTTTGCGGACAGCCTACTGCGCATATGGATGGATTATAAGTCGTCAATAAACCACATTATTACTGGCATTCGCCTTTGTTATTCATACTAACGAAGTTTGATTTATGAAGCTAGGAATGTCTGAGCTACGCTTCTAACGCTTTAGATGAGCTAAAATACAAGTCGAAAAGTTACCATAACGCATTTAACTAAAGAAACAATTTATTCATGTTGTAGAGAACAAGGCTCCAACACTACAACAATCAGCCTACTCCAAGAAGCCCGAAGCCTAGCATAAATTTCATAAATACCTACATGTGATAACGCATCGCTATTTTATCAATCGTGAAGGGCGTCCAACATTGAAAGGAAAACTGCATTTTAAGAAGTAGGTTTAGCATAGTTGCGTAAATATCAAATAATTATCTCAACAACTAGCGAATACACACCGGCTAGTGCGAGCGTGTTGTTAATATTACAGTAGTCTTTAGTACAAATGAGCTATGATTAATTGCCCATGATATTAGTAAATGTAAGAGGCTATAGGCATTGGAAATAGTGAGCGTCAGCATAGCAGACCCAATAAAATTTGACGTACAATCGCAAATTTCAACACAAGAGACATAATATTCTGTAAGTAAGTAAGTAGGTAAGTAATTGTCGTGAGTAGATCTTTCAGACCGTTTGCAAAGATATTTTGTTCTCTACAATAGACTGAAGCCTATCTGACTTGTGTGTGGGTGTTACACAAATGGATCTGTCAACAAACCATGCATTTTGTCGAAGATGAGATGTTTTCAAACACAGAGGATGGTAATGAAACACTTTAACTGCCATTTGATTTCTATTATAAAGGACTTTTGCATGGATATGTGGAAAAGTTGCTAGTTGACCTGGATACCGGAACCATCGTTAAAGTCATAGAATGCACCATACATAGACAATATAAACCGCCCTAATGCAAAACAAATAACACAAACCTTAACACTATGAGTATAAAACACCAAGCGCATTTTATATTTTTTTCATGTATGGGAACACTGAAGATTTACATAAACTAGCATTGCAATGCCGTAAGTTAGACTAATTCAAGAAGAATTATTACCTTCTGCATTAGTTCAAATCTACTTACGAAGAACAGCTGCGGATTGCTGAAGCTAAAATGTATCGCTAACATCCAATATTGGGAATTTCTAAATTGCCAGCTGAACAATAGTACGACAGTGACAGCGTGGTGGCGGAGTCAGTAGAAATAGTTGTCAAGGTGGTCGTCGTGAAAGATTTCGTCCAAACAGTGAAAAATTTTCTTCCTTTTTTGGTGAGATCAACTTCTGTCGCAGAAGGGAATCCTTGAGAAGACTCAATGTCAAACGACCCCTCTGACCTGTGGAAGATAGATTATATGTTACTTCTCATCAGAAAGTTTGTTATTGTTTACATGTTTGGGGTTCGAATCCATTCTGCTAGTTCCATGACTGTTGAGAGATTTGAGGTTTGAACACGATTTAAGTCATAAAAAATATAAAACTGCTCCACTTTTATCGTGAGCTATAAAAAGTAACAGCAAGGAACGAAACTGGCGAGCAAGTGCTTCCTTGGCATCCATTCCCTGCAAAAAAACAGGCGAAACAAATGAATCACTGCAATCGTTTCTTCGGCCCCTGCAAACTGAGTGCTTTAAATTCTACTACTACGAAGAATAGCAAATTAAGTGAAATCGAGATAATAATTAAAAACTTAAAATGAAGGGAAAGCACGGGATCGTTTTTATAATTTGAGAGATGAAATTCTCTGAGTATTGCATGGTGAGGGGAAGATAGTGTCCTTTTGAACACTCTTTAAGTTGCTTACTGACGTTGAAGAAAGTAGCTCGTAGTCATTAATGGATACATATTTGGGCCTTAAAATGGAGTCTTATTCGCACAACTTCTGTCCGTATTATGACAGTACTGGTTTACTGTTGACGCCCACCATTGTGACGGTACGATTTAGTTCCGTTCCAGAACAGCGATGTTCATATTTGCTGACACAAGCATGACCAGCGCAGCTGTAGCGCCCACATAAGTGTACTTGTTTGCCTCCTTTATACCGACACCAAATCCTGACGAATTATGAGCACGATACTAGTATTTAGGCTGTAAGCCATAAAACAATCGACCGGAAATGATTTTAATACACACTATCACCGTATAATCAAAGCTTTTACCACGCCAATTGGTTGTTGGCACACCCAGCGCTGCTGAAAATTTGTTGCCAGTAATTGTACAGTGCAGTAAGGCATATAAAGTGTAGTGCGTGTTGACGGAAAAAGTACGAACAAAGAAGTGAGAAGCGATAAAATTCGTAGTTAGTTACAGATGAAGTAAGCTTTTGTAGAAGACGTATAAAAGACTTAACACTTGAAAAGGACAAAAGGTTTAAGAAGAACGAAAAGCTTGGTTAAAGGGAGAACCAGGAGTAAAATGAGTAATGAAAAGTATTGAAACTTAAGCTGTGCTATTTCATGGTGTAGAAAACAACTGTAGGCTGTATACGGGATAAGACGATGCCTCTACTCAATAAATTGAACGATACAGGGATGATGAGTGATGAAAGACACAACATTAATTGCAGAAAAAAAGTTCTTCTCAACTGTGTTTGCCTAAAATGATTGGCACCGATTATATGATACTCGAAATGCTATGATTTAGCTTATCGTAGAACAATCACCAAATACATAAACTTTTTGCTCGTCATGAGCATCTCTAAATGCGTGTCATTTTTGTCATCTAAACATGTAAGAAAACTTGGAAGAAATATTATCGACCATTAAATTTTGTAGTAAATTTTGGGAAAAATAGTTCGTTGTTTTAAAAAGAACAAAAGTCAGAAGGCTAACTCCGCACACTTTAAAAAATTAAATTTTAAGGCTTTAAGATAGAGTCCGCTCTGAGCACAGAGCAAAAAACTAGCAAACTCATCTTATGAAAAGCCTTTACAATTCAGACCCAAAATAATTACTAACTTCACTTTCATACACACATTTTGCTCGTAGTGTCATGGTGAAGCGAGCGTGTATGCTGACAGTGATGAGACTCGTATGAGGGTTCGAGACGGTTCAGCTGCGCCAAAACTTCTCTACAAAATTGGTTCCATGGTCCTAAGACGTGATAGATTTAACTCTCTAATATTATCATTAATTAAATACCGAAGGCAATAACTGTGAAAAGGTTCTTCATGCATTGGCAATGAATTCACATACAACGGCTACTTTCCGTAAGTATTGAGCAACATAACAACATGCATTATTTTTATGCAATCCATTTTAATAGTAAAAATAACGATGCACATAGTTTTAATCCGTTTAGAAATATTATGTTTCTTAATAGCACGTATTTATATACGTATTTAAATCAAGCGGTACCTAAAAAACTTCCCTGCTTTGATTTTTACAAATAATTGTATTATAACTGGCAGATATACCAAACTTTAATGTGTACCTTGTAACCCTGTTATTGAGAGATAATAATCCAGTTATTCTAGAAAATTTTGTTAGGTAAGGTTTTCTGTTAGTAAGTGAAAATTAGGATGCCAGGTAAATCTAGTAGGGTCAGAATAATTATGTTAATAACATTGCATCATCATTATTATTGTTATTAACAGTTTAATTCTGACATTATAAATATAATTTTTAGGTTTATTTATGTTTATGGAATAATCATAATTGGTTTCTACAATTAAAACTTATATTATAACTATAATCATAGAAGTGTGTCATTATTGAAAATTCTACAATTATCAATACGTAGCATATTTGCCACATTCTGGACTCAAAGAAATCTGCTATAACAAAATGTACGAGTTGAAGGTTAACACCGTCATACTGACAGTCATATCATAGGCCAGTCTAAAAAATGTGTGGCCTTGAAAATCGGAGGGCTTAGGTTTTTTTTTCTACTTATTTATTTAGTCAAAAAATGTCAAGTTATGCTGATAACAATTAGGTAAGCTTTACTCATTACCTGCTGCATTTTTTACATGTATTTATTTCTGCTATTCTCGACAGCGATTCAAATATGTAGTTGGGCTTTTGAGTATTAACACTGGTTCAGCAATTTAAGAAATTTTGTACCGATGCACATTGAAAAATAAAGAACAACCGAAAGTTTCTTTGCTCACAGCAACAACGTTCCCTGTTGGTTTCCTTCTAATTGTTCAATTTTTCCTGGACAAATTGCCTAGAAAATGTAACACAGCTATTTTATAGTCATTTTTATATGCTTACCAATTCCTATTAATTGGCTTGGTGCTTCTTTTTCTTCGTTTTCCCATGCAAGCAGGTATGTCTTCAGCGGGAGAGAAACCACCAAAGCACGTCAGCGGCACCGTCGACGTGGTAAAACTAACGATGGTATGCGTCTGGGTGCTGTAACCTTTGATGAAAATGAATTTTGCGCGGTCCTCCTCTGTATCCCTTTCATCTCCCACAGCCTCCGTTATTCCATTACCGTCCCCTCCTGTCTCGGCTGGAGGCTTTCCACCTTCCTCATCAGCTGCTTCCATCGGAGGTTTCTTCCCGTCTTTTACGAAGGTATCTACTTTCGGCTCATCTTTTGTATTCCCAGTCATAACTACAGATCTTTCATTCCTTTCATCAAAGTTCGTAAGTACAGACACTTCGTCGCTCCCTCTATCAGCCTCAGTGAAGAGGGGCTCTTCACCGACCTCCTTCATGCTCTCCTGAGCTCGAGTACTCTGCTGCAGAAGCAGCAGCAGCATCACCCCCACCCGGATCCGTCCCACGCACATCTGCAGAAAAGTCGCCGTTTCAACGGAAAAAAGTAGGGAAATTTAAAATTAGTTATGCATGCATTCATAAATGAATGCAATAAATAATTAAATAAGAGTTTTATGTGATTGAATAAAAACACCGTTCCTTTCTACCGAAGATCCTACACTATCAGGGATGACTGGGAACCCACACGAAGGATTTTGGGGAAGTAGGTTGCAATTTGATGACTAGGTAATAACTCAGACACTAAATTGATAGAGGTATTTCATTAGAGGTTGAGCCAACATAATGATACTGATGTTTATGAGTAGTAATGGTTAACTTCTCAGTTAGTAATATGAGAAAATGATCAACTAGTGTTTTAAAATCATCACTGAGGTACTACTGGAAATTGTAATCTCACCCTTCAATTATTTGATTTGATGAACACAGGACTCAGTTCATGGAAGCTAATACCAAGAAAAAAGTCTTTACCTCACAATATCTACAACTGAATTAGAATACATGCAAATGAAGCTACTCTATAGAATGAGTGCTTTGAACGCAAAATATTTTTGATGAAACAATACTGGTCCTTTTAAACTGTCTTCTAATCAAGGAAATGACTTTAAGAGTTGCATAATTCTTCAAGAATAACAGTGTTTACTTAATACAGGCCTAAAATTACGCAGAAAATTAATTATGTCTTGTATAGAGTTATTCATGTACAGTGTATCATAATTAATTGGATTATTTATTAGAACTGTGTGACCTGCGCAAGCTCCATTTATCTTGTTTAGAAATATCCCATACGTTCTTTAGATGCCCATTCTAAACATGTGCTCATTTCACGTAGCATTTCCGGATTTAATTTATTCATAGTGCTGTACATTGTAGACTACTTGTGCGTTTGCTTCATTATTCACGGTAAATATTTGATTCAGCCAAACTTCAAACTTCAGTAGACTTGATTAAGCCCTTGACTTTGATTTTTAACTTTTTACACTCACGCTTGACATCATCGGTCGAACTTCAAAAATAGAAGCCTGTTCGTTATCTTGTTCAAGGTGAGTGGACGCGCGCGGCAATGCACGTTTCGGAGGAAGAACAAAGCTTATATGCGCCATTCCAGCATTCAGGAAAAAATAATCGAAAATCAGTGGATTGAAATACACCAATTTAATTTGAAGGGTTTCCTCTGCATTTTGTAACAGAATTTTATGTCTCCTGATGATCCCAGGACTATAACGCGAGAGCTAAGAGTAATAAGGCTTACAAGCAAAGCACTTCATTACATTTTTTCTCAATCTTTCTCGGGTAAAGAAGCTACATCTCTTAATGAGAATACAAGTGCATTTTTGATGACACCTTACAAAGGTTAAAATTTTATAAACGGTCTCATTTTGAAGGTTGAATAAGACTTTCAGAGCTTAATTGGGTGCTTGAGCATATTTTAAATAAAACTTTTTATTTGGTTAAGTTTTACATTTGCGTAACAGTATTGTTGAGTCGTGTATCAAAGATGTCATTGAAATTTGTTTACTTAAACTTTGCTGACTAATTTCTCATGCGCATCAACAAAATATAGTTGTTTCAGAGGTATAGATGTGGCCACCTTAACGTTTGAAGCTTAATTGACCCAAAAGTTTATAAGAACGCTAGCACTAGTATCATTTAAACAATTTTTTTTCGTATCAATACATCCGGAAGGTATAGTGCACTATTCCTGAAGTCTTGGGTATGAAAAACATAGGAAAAAGGAAGGAACTGTGATGAGCTCAAGGGAATAAAATTTTCACAGATTTATAATACATCGCTAGCTCACAATATAACATGATATCCACTGACCAGAACTAACCCCTCTGTAGAGCTGATCAATAGACTTCTTCGGGCACTGCAGCGGCATGGTGATAATTTGTGCATGACCACCACCGGAACAAGCAACGGCCTTCCGTCCCCAGAACCAATCACACTTGTCTCAAGATGCTGCCCACTCATCACCCTGTACTCGGAGCTGTCAGCAACTCAGCGCTCATCCCTCGAGTACTCAAGTACCCAATTTCAAGACTTGGGCAAGAGTGATGAAGATAATTGAGTAAATACTAAGAAGACAACATAAACACATGTCGTGTAAATCTTTCCCGTGTCTTCATTCTCCTGTTGGATAACCACATGAAGAACAGAACACTACCAGGGATCTCATTGGCTCAGTCAGTCAGTTCAACTTCTACTGCTTTACGGATAGTCTTCCTTCCTGCATTCGGGCACTGAAGATGCAGCTTTAAATCACTCCTGATCTTCAGTAATAAGAGACTTTCTTTCCTTTAAATTAATTGAAATACAGTCAATGCGGACTAACGGCCAAGGTCTATCCCAATGTATTTTGTATTTTCAAACAACAAACTATTTAGTTAATAAGAACATAGCTACTATAAATGATAAAACATGGAAATAACCAGGTTTTATTGAGTCATTTGTCTTGGAACTGCGATGATCTGTTCCTTAAAACGAGATGAACACAGAAAGTTGGCGATCAGCTCCGACTAGCGATATATGGATCAAACTTGCTCGCAGTAAGAAATTTCGATCGTCGTAGCAGTCAATATTTCGACCGAATGCCAGTTCGCAGTTTGAAGTCTTGTGCACGTATACACTCGTAGCAAGTGATACTACTATAACTAAGCGTTGCAAGAGTGTGTGCATAATTTTTCAAGAATGACAGTGTTTACTTGATACACCCATAAACCGCCCGTTTCGGTTTCGTGCTTTAACCAATACGGCTTCAGACCTGAAAAGTGCACAGCTAAATACGTATAATCATTATTGTGATTTTTGTTATTATTAGTGTAGTTAACCGGGAATTTCATGGCGTTTAATAACGTCGAAAATTACATATCAGAGAAAGATTAAGAAATGAGAGCAGAAAGTTGAGAAATAGTTGAAATACTATATGCCTACATTCAGTGAAAATAAAAAATAAAATTACTCACACTTTTTGAACATTTTGAAGTTTTAACATTTGTTCCTTAATTTTGGACGGCACTGTATGTACAGATACAAGGCGAACTCATTATAAGGAAGTAATGTTCCGTTTTCCTGTGGGTCTAGACGTAGTAATTAAACAACTGATAAGAAAATTGAGGATAATTTGAAGTTTTCCTCATTTTTAAATTCGGTTCACTTCCCTCTCATTTTATCTAGTACATATATAAGAGCAGCCATATATACTCTTGATGTGAACATTACCATTTGAAGGAGTAAGCTGTACTGCTCAATGAAGTTTTTGGTAAGAATAGCATGCTATTATTTCAATCAACTTGAAGGAGCTCATTTGGACCTCGATTACATATGGAAAGTTAGGCAAAATTTCAACGTTAACTCAGTTTTGACATCACGGAACAATAGACGAGGATTACAGATGGACGCGAGCAATCAAAAGGCGAAAAATATATTCTTCCTAATAAAAGTTACACGCATGCCATGCTGTTATATAGGCTTCCCACTGTAGCTAAGGTCTGGTACTATTATTCACTAACCACTATCAAGGGAAACTAAGCTACACGGAACTGATACTTGCGCGTTCCCCTTAGGCCTTAGGGTGATTCCCGTTAATGTATAATAGTTCTAACACCGTACTTACAGTTCCAAACATCACCATTAGAGATGTGAAGTATTTATATGATTGTTCAGTGCTTGAAAGATCAAACTTTATATCCTCAGAGAAGTTTTTACAGATGATGACACGCAAGTATTTTTACAAAAAGGTTGGTCATATGTAACATTCAAACACATAAGCACATTCAAGCACAGCTACCACTAGGTTTCCACTATATGTAGCAACGTTTTAAAGAAAAACAAGTTTTACATTAAGGTATAACATTTTAAGTAATAATCTTGACGTTGTCCGTAACATCCATTGACTCCGATCTGTCTGCAGAGGTATGAAGAATAATAAACAAATCTAATCATATATCTACTGCTGCTGAATCTATTACTTAGGAACATGTCTGGCGATGTATTGCTGGATCCAGAACTGATAATACAGTTTTCTATACATATTCTACAGACTAATTAATCACTTCGTTTCTTGCCTTGTTTTCATGATACTGTGTTGGTGGTGGCATTTGACAGGCAATCTTCAAGTGGTGTGTGCTGGTGGTGATGCACCTGCAGATAGCAGAAGGAAGGTCGCACTCAGAACAGCACGAAGGCGATGCCGGTAGCGCCAAGTTCTTTGCTGCCGGATACAGCACCCAGACGCACACCATCGTCCGCTTTACTACGTCCACTGTTCCAGTCACATGTTTACAGGGCAGCATCCCTACTGCCAGATGTACGGGGAGAAGAAAAAAAGCTATCTTCCTTGAAGAGAAACTGTGAGTATGTTGAGTTGGATCTCACGACGTGGAATAATTTAATCCCAACTTCAGAAAGTATAATCCCACTATACCATAATACCCAAATTGTTGCTTGCTTGCTTGCTTGCTTGCTTGCTGGCTTGCTTACTTACTTGCTTGCTTGATCCATCTCTCTGTCACACTCTTAAAGATTTAGATAGGAGGAAATTCGTCTACGAATAACAAGATGAGATACCATGAAATTTCATCCCTAAATTACGATGGCAAATATAGTCTCTGGAATATATATTCGAAAGTCAAAATACTGTATTACAGCTTTTGAACCTGTCGTGCATAAGCTATTTCGTATATTTTTTCAGCTGAATTTCTTCGTAGCTGTTGAAATTTCGCGCGGAGTAGAGGCCAAATATTCAGAGTACAGGCCCCTGGGTTAATAATACACAGTTTGTTGCTTGCTTGCTTACTGGCTTGGTCCGTCTCTCTGTCACGCTCTTAAGGATTTTGATAGGAGGAAATTCGGTATGGTATGCATGTATTGTAAGCATTGTATTGTGAATAACAAAGACACAGTCTTCAGTGTGGAAGCTCCTTCAGTATGGAAACTCCTTCACAAAGTCCGCGTCCACTGGCAAATAAAATGAAATAATTCAGTAAAAAAAAGGGATTTTCATGCGTGGGTTTACTAATTTTCAATAAAGTATGGGCATTTCTAGTGTTACTTCAAAATTCAAATAACGGTATTGTGGAGCAGCTCCGAGTCATAACCATATGTATAACAAACGTCCGTTTTAGTCAACTACCTGTAACTGAAAATTTGCGTAAAGTTCTAAATCGTAGACACGTCGTACAGTGCTGATAGCAAGATATTATAGCACAGATCATGCTTATTGTAACCAAAATTCATATTTTTACTCCGTGAATGAATATCTCAGAAGTCTACCAAGATAAAATAATCCATAGTCCTAAGTATTTGTATTTTTCTTCAAACAATAATTGTTACAAAGGTTTCCTAGCAACATGACATTCTATGCCCTTAATGTCACCTAATACGAGCACATCACAGATCGTAACAAACGTATCGGCGATCAGTCACTGCATACTAAGCACCGACTTTATTGTTTCGTGTGCAGTGATGTGGACAGCGAAGTACATATCATACCTACACAGTTGCAATGAAGGTAATTGCAGCCGCAACTCATTGCGGCACAACTTCCCAACACTGGAAAGTTGTAAAAGCGCATGTGGGGCGCAAGCTGCAATGCCTTAATTTAAAGGGATGAAAATATCATTCATGCCTGCTTTTGATAACTTTTTGTGTGGCTCGTTAAACGATTTTTTAAATTCCTTGAAACAACGGTTGATTTGCGAACAAGTTCAATTCTCTTCTGCTATTTCACAGAAACCTCCTTGAGACCGCAACCATTTCTTTTCGAAGCTTAATTTCTTCAATTGAGTAGACTTTCGTAGTGAAAGACATAATTTTTTCTGCATAAGACCGTACTTTGTTAGTGTAAAAGTACTAAGTTCTTGAATACATGTAATGCACTTATATATCAAATTAATATGCATAACACTGGGGAACAATTTAATAAAAAAATTCTGTTCATTCAGATTTTCATGCTCATTAAAACTAAAACTGGCACGCATATTTTAAAATTGCAGTTGAATTTGTTTTAGCACGTCAAATTTTTCCTCCGTAGCTCACCCTCCAGATAAGCAAATTTCCACTGATTACATAGATGTAGTAAGACTTGTCAGCTGATTACGATTGGACTCATCAACAATTACGTGGCAACTTGTTTGCACAGACTCTTTCATTTGTTTAGTGAAAACATGGGGATATAACAAGACAAATAGAAGTAAAATAGAATATTCTAATGTACCGTCAGCAGTAAGACAAATGCCTCATTCAGCTGAAATTCCAGTGCCAGTGTTCGAACAAATACCTCCTTTAGAAGATCTGAGTGATCTTGAAGAACGCAGTGGGATGCAATGATGGAGTTCTTGAAATTTAGAAGGATTCAGTTCGTAGGGGATTTGATCAACACGAGCTGAATGATTTGGGTCTATCAAAAAAAAGCTTTAAAAATCCTAGCATCAAGATTGAAGGAAAAAAACTTACTTTAACAAGGAGTAAAAGTATCATACTTTTGAACTAGATAAAGTATATTTCTGCAGTGCTTTCGAAGTGATAGCGGCTTTTTGTTTACCATGATATTTCTGTTTTACTGAAGGAACTAGGGCTTCCAATCTACAATCAGAATGAACGGCGAATATTTATTGATATCTCAAAGCGGAGCTTGAAGTGTGTTCTTCTACACAATGACAATTTATTTGGTGCAGTCCCTATTGTGTATTCTGTCTGTCTTTGTAGAGAACATGGAGATGTGACGAGAGTCATTGACTTATTACAATATAAAAAACACAATTTGATTATCTGTGTTGACTTTAAAATAGTGTGTTTCTTTCTTGGTCAACAACGTGGGTACACAAAGTATCCCTGCTTTCTCTACATGTGGGTTAGCAGAGCTCGAGAGAAGCTTTGGGTTGAGACTAACTGACCTCCAAGATCTGATCTTAACCCTTTAGCGACCAATTTGTTTTTCTAGTTTCTACATTTAAGCTCACAAAGACCGTCTGTACACTGATGCAATGAAGCATGCTGAGAGCCAGGCAGCCAAAAGAACGACGCTGTAACATGCCGTCGCGTTCAAACCTAGTAGCAACCTCATATTGCTCACTGTTTAATTATTAGAACAATTCTCCCATAGACCGTGAAAGGCGACCGAATAGTCCACTTGGTCGCTAAAGGGTTAAACCTGGAGATTCCAACATTCTACATAAGCCACTTGTTTACAGGGACAAAATATCATAATATTCCTACCTCTACACATAGAACTTGGTCACATGATACGATGTGTAAAAGCATTGCCAACTGATGGCAATTGTTTCAAGTACATAATTTGGCAATTGCCTGGACAGTCAATTGAAAAAATCAAGACCAGCGTGTTTGCTGGTCCACAAATTCGGTTGCTCATCAAAGATGAACAGTTCATCGGGACTACATCAGACCTTGAGAAAAATGTTTGGTTATCATTCGAAGATATCGTCAAGAACTATTTTGGAAGTACACGAGCAAGTAATTATACAGAAATTGTTCAGAAACCATTGGAGAACTACAAACCCCTTGTTTGTAGCATGAGAATTGGACTATATTTTCTGCAATGCCATCTTGCCAGCTTTCTGGAAAATCTTGGTGTTGTTAGCGACGAGCAAGGTGAACGACTTCACGAAGATTTTAAGATTATTGGAAGAATGTTATCAGGGTAGATGGGATGTATATATAATGGCTGACCATTGTTCGAGCATCAAAAGCGATAATCATCAAGTTGAACACTTCAGGAAGAGCTATAAACGTAAATTTTTACCTTAATCACTAGCACACAGTTAAAATTACAGTAGCCATATCCTTTGTAGAAGCATAGAGTTAAATCAACATTACAGTCATGGATGTTTCTTCCACATATATCATACGTAAATATATGAATTTTTATAAAACAAACACATATCTATGTATTAAGCACAGTATTTTTCATATATTTTGGCAAAACAGGGATTTTAATTTAACGTGCTAGAGAAAAACTGGCATCAGTTTTGAATACTACCCTCAACAATTAATTAAAAAAAGCTGTCAGACTTAACTCAACTAAATTGTGTTCCCCGGTGTAATTTATGTAGCAACAAATACTAACAGTAAGCCCTAGCCGGATATAACTCTGACATCCAGAATACTCGCTAATAATGTGTGGGAAATAGATTTCTGTACTGTATTTAACTAGGTTAATCTTGGCTGAATGCTTCTCAATTGAATTTATGGCACATGTACTCAAATGAACAGGGTTATTCAATGTATTAATAGTGTAAACATTCCATGATCCTTTAAATAATTATAAAAATTTCCTGCAGGTCTGCCAATCCTACCGATGTTGAGTCGTCTCTTGGTATAGAATCAACCGTTGAAGCTGAAGTACACGACAAAGCCAGACACTTCTTCACTGTGTGGACCAAGGTCTTCACAACTACCACCTTGACTTCAATTTCTACAGACTCAGCAGTGACATTCTCCTTGAGTTACTTCTGCACGGCCGGCAACATAGAGTTTCCGACCCTTGGGTGTTGAAAACAACTCGACCTCCGAGCCTTTTGTGTCTGCTAAATTATTCTTCAGCACGAGAACTTGCTACCTTGCACAGGTAGTCGTGACATTAATATATGCTTTTCCTTGTGCATGTGTTTTTAAAATTATTGGCCTACGTGATTAACCTTAAAAGCAGCAATTCAGTGGGACTGTGTTGACAGATCCAGGATTATTAAGAAAACGTGTGATGAAATTTCAAGCAAAACCAAAATGGAAAAAACACTCGTCTGTAGACATCATAGTGTATAAAATTACTGCTCAATTCTAATTTCACACTCGCGTAGTATACACATGGAGATGTGAAACCTTCCAGTACAGTATTAATTGATGGAAAAGTGGTATTTACTCGAAAGGGACAAAATATGTTTATGAACAGAAAAAATTAATAAATTTCACCACAGAAAAACAAATACTTTTATATAGCAAGCATTTAAAGCATCAAGAGTTGTTAACCGTTACTGCAACCCTTCAGGTGACGTAACTAATTTTTATTTGTAAGCTACGCTTAAAATGCTTCAACCAACAGTTGGCTGCGTTGACTAAATTGGTTTGACCATCATACCCTGGACACTACCCTGTTGAAATTTTCACACGTACTTCCAGAATATGAAGCCCGAACTTGAAATATCTATTTTGACACCAATCTTCACGACTTCAAAGTACAAATCTCAAAATTGTCCCTCGTCAACATTGACTTAATTTCTTCAATGCATACGTCAGGCAGGCGGTGGCATTGGCGTGAAATAAGGCTATAAAGAGAACAGAGCAGTTCTGCAGCTCTTTCTCATCGCCAAGAACAGGTCTGTCACCTTTGAAACATACACGAAAATCAAATTTTTTGTAAGAAGATTCTGGTTTTATTGTGAATAAAACTTTTGGAAGAATTCGGGAAACTACGCATGGCTGGAAAAATGAAGTACATATAAGTTTTAATTTATGTGGGAAATATGAAAGTATGAACAATACTATATATAGTGGTACCTCAACATACGAGTGTCCTAACTTACGAATTATTTAACATGCGAATGGTCATTTAGTTCAGATTTTGGCCCATCATACGAATGTTTTTTGGTTCAGTCCGTGGGCGGAAATCTGAACCAAATGACCATTCGTATATTAAATAATTTGTAAGTTAGGACACTCGTATGTCGAGGTACCACTGTACTGAATGTCTTATTATTTGAACTTTAGTTGCAGTGTGTTTACGCTAGGGTGCAGGAAGTAAAAGAATATTAACAAATCTGTGGAGACCTGGATAGAGGTTCTCTTAGGTCCTCCTTCTCCGTCTGCTACAGCACCTAAATATTTACATACCTTCCTTGGTTAGCATCACCACGTAAAGACTACTTTTAACTCGTTTCAAACTCTTTCATAACCCAATATGCTGTGGATTATGACACAAAACGAATCTAAATTGTAGAGTTCTTGTCAGTTGAGTCATAACAACGAGTCTAATTCTTCTGTAAGGTTTTTCGGGCTTCGAGGATATCCTTCGTTACCGTTCAATAAAGAACAACTGTTCGTAACACAGGGAAAATAAATCACTTTAAGAAATTTTCTATAGCCACGCAAGATAAACAAGATAAATTTGTATCCTTCATGAAAACGTTACTTAATTAATAATTTGCTCATTAATTGATATGACGCTTTGTGTACAATTATCCTTTATAAAACTTTTTTGAATAATAACATTTAATGCTAACCAACTATCAGTGAGGACGTTCATCAAGAGCTCACTTGCTATGGTTTGAGACACGCCACGTACACGATATCTTAACGTACTCCGTCCGTTGTCTTCTTCTTGTTTCACGTTTATTGGAGCTTTGGGATGAGTCCATGCAGCTCCACGCCTTCAGGGATGTTTATTGTTACTCTGAGGTTCAGCATCCAGGCTGAAAGGAGTTACAGCAAGAACCATCCTTCAGTGTACCTCGAATTGCTTAAATTTTACCATCCGCACTCTGAAACTCATTTTTCCTCAGACGATTTTTTCCTTAACTCAGTTCCCATTGTACAGGTATGTTTGCTACATGGAGCAAGTTGTTATACAGAACAGTAAGTGTGTTTCTTGCGGGCATAGTGGTTAGGTGAGTCTTTACGTTGACAGTGTCTTCGTGCAAATAAGGGTTAGACCCTGATAAGTTATGCAAAAGCTTCAGAGGAATTTTTTGCCAGCTGATAAGCCACCCGTAGATCTAATACCATTTTGCAACGATAAGCTAGATTTTTTGGTACTAGATCTAATGAGCCTTTTTTCTTAAAATGATGCATATGCAAATCTCACAAATATATGCAATGATAGGAGTAACTAAGTATTTAGATATAAGGTGTTAAGAATTGTAATTCGATGAAGCATGCATTTATCATAGAGGTGTAACCTCATTACAAAAGTTTGTTTTGATATTCTACAACTAATGAGGGAAGTACATTAATAATAAATTGAAGATTACTTATTACATTCTCCCGGAGAAACTCTGGTTAAGAAATCTATTTAAAAACTCAAATTTTAGGCGCAGGTTTTGAAAGATAACTTTATTCTGCTGATTTAATTAACATTATTTCAAAGCAGTGAAGTTATAACATCAAAGCTGATTATTGTGGCAGGGAATCTTGTTAAAAATCGATTGACAAGTGCCGTAACAAATTCTTTAGAAATTTACACATCCGCCCGTTCATATTAAACACGATGATTACAGATAACTGTAATAATGATTCAATTAAATCGATCATCAGCAAGCCATACCATACGGTCAACCAGTAATTAGAAATTACAATTTCAATTAACAACAATCACAACTTTATGTTTTAAGTTTTCGCTCTCATAATTTTCCTTTTTCGGTATTTCTCGGATGTTAAACATCCAATTCAGTTGAATGTAATGATGTCAAATCTAATCTGTACCTAAAGAAAATATTTCGCTTATCACCTAAAATGAGTATAATATCTACCACGTCAGAATTAATATGTATCACCAACGATTACCTCTTAAGTCATCACTGAAATAGCGAAGTTTCATTTGTTTCCCCATGTATATTATTTAACGTTCATGTATAACGTGATGTGAATGTTTATGTATACCCGTAGGTACTGCTGTTCTATCATCTACGATACTATGCATAGAATACCTACCACTTACGGATTTTATGATAAGGCATTTTTAAAAACCAATGATGTTACATTTCTTATGTACCAACTTTATTGGAAATATACGTTTTTGTTTTGTTGTTGTTTTTGATCAGTAACAATATTCTTCAATGGGAGCTGAATGGACTTTGGGGTCCGTTCCAATCAAACAATGTGAACGTTTTAGAGTTTATATTATTTACATGCAAAACTTTAGACGAAACAATAGTGAATTAGGTATTTATTTCAGAATAAGATAGCAAGCAAAATAAATGGATTACAAGTCACGAAGTACAAAAAATATTTTCAACATGTGTACATGGACAATGTGCACTCTTCAAGATTATGGTGCTTCGGAAGAACAAAATGGTTATTAACACATATTGCATGCATGTTAATTAACAACAATTACAGAATTTGAGTCTATGACGTCCAGGTAAAGTATGTATTATAATTCCAACGAATTTGCGGATGGGCAATTTCTAGATAGTCACTCTTCCGGCATAAGGGTAGAAAACATTGTAATGATGGACATTTTAAGTACCGGTATTTTCGTAAACTCCACCAAAAAATATCTACAACGTCTGCTAAACTACAAGTTACGACAATGAGTCAAAGAAATGCAAATTGGCGGTAGAAAAAAAGCTCGTTGCTCGAAAGACATAACCTAAACTCTGGTACTGTCCACGGCCTGATAGGATTCGAGTGTCATGATGATGGTTGGTCGGTAGAACTGGAGCCCTCCAAAAAAGATTCCAAATAGGTTTCTGGAAAGTGTAATGACACTCAGCTCAGCAGCCTGGACTCAAGCAACTGCACTGCAGCTTAGGTGCTTGTCAAAGTTTCGGTTTATCTGTTCAGCTTCACAATACAATATATGTGATTGTATTCATATCAATAAAATAACACGAGTGATGAAACTCAATAAAATGTTACTGTTAATGTAATGAAAATTGTTGGAAAAAACAGTCATACGAGCATATTTAGATTCGATAAGAACGATTGAATATTACGTATTTAGATACAGTTAAACAGACAAACAACAAAAACAAAAACGTATATTTCCAATAAAGTTGGTACATAAGAAATGTAACAGCATTGGTTTAAAAAAAAGAGGCAGAAAGTTCTCGAAAGCTCGAGATACGAGCAGCTCAAGATACGAGGATAGTATGAGTAAAAAATTCTGCTTCAAATACGAACATTGACTCGCATCACGAGCTAGGAGATGTGACGTTTACGGCTCACAAGGTCGCTCAGTGTCCTTCTCTCGTACCGTGAGGTTCTACGCGTTTGAGCGCTTGTGATTTGTTTTTTTTGTATATAAAGTGAAAATAATTATTCCAAGATGCCTCTCAAGAAGAGTGTTGCCTCATATAGTGCTGCAAAAAAGAAGCCATGAGCGTTGAAATTAAAAAAATCTTAGATAAACATGAGAGTGGTGTTAGAGTAAAGGAACTTCAGAGTTTCTTAGGGGTCATTCCTTCGCTATTGAAATAACGCATCGGACTACTCTTTGAAGCTTACATTTATCATCCTAACTTATAGAGGGCAAAGAGATTTGAGCAGATGTAAGAGATTGCCACTGATTTTTGAAACTGCGAAATACCGTAAAGGTTCATTGATAATAGATTGTAAATCATGAAAAAATACATATTTCAAGGTTGATCAAGAGTACTATTTGATAAACACAAAACATGAATAAAAACATTTATTTTTCTCGTAATTCCTGAAATCAGATCAATAAAAATGTCATTCTCGAATATATAAATCGCAGATACGAATTTCTTTCACAAGAATAACTACAGAAGTTTTTTGGAATAGAGCCCCTGCTCATGATCCGAATTTTCCTTCAATCGTTTTATCTTTCAGTCTAATATGCATAAATATAGTTTATGCACCTTGATTCCTATATTATCTCAAGCAAGCACCCAAAGGTCAGATTCTGAACAGCGGAAAGTCCGATAATTTGCGGAAATTGATTCATCGCTCATCGTTCCAAGGATGTCCTGGAAGTGCGTCGATTTCTGGTCAGAGGGAGTGAGTGAGTCAGTTCGTGTTCTGTATCGAGGGTAGTTGTGTGTTATGAGCCGACGTTGTCGTGTGCCTTGTATGTCTTGTGCAACACGTACTTCGAAACCAAAGTTGGTTGTCTGATGCATTTATTAAAGAGGAACAACTCGTGTTGTATTGTCGTATCATTTGGTGTTGGATGTTATAAAGGGAGAAAAAAGGTATTTCTTGTTTGAACTGTTTGTTTATATGGCGTGCTTAGGTGAACTAAGATGTTCAAATCGGTAGTATATGATGGGCAGTGCTATAAATATGTATGTAAAGATAAGCAAAACTACTCATCATATTATTAATAAATGACATTCCTTGACTTACGTGCGTTATGTAATTGATCACGGTCATGTCTGTTTGCTTTGCTGTATGATATTGTAAAGGCTTTCAATGTATGTTGCAGTAGGCCGCTAATGTTAGGTGAAGGTTATGGGAAAGATTCTTCAAATTAAATTGTCTGGCACATTTAACTTGTTCAGTTATAGTACCAACTAATATGTAACCTAAATTTGAAACATCTGTGTTTTCTTTGTGTATGTTGTCAAAAAAAACTTGTGTATTTTTTCATGATAGATGCCAGGCTTCTGCAACATTTTTTAAAACTAGTTAAATGTAAAAAGAAGTATAAATATCAGGCATATTGATTAGCCCATCAAACTGCCCTAATTTTGACTGCAAGATTTTATTCTAAATGCTCGCCTAATTTTGAGATAAATGCCCAAACTTAGCCCTTTAAAAAAATTAAAGAATAAAATGTAAATGTACCATTAAAATGTCTTGTAAATTGTCCTTGAAACTCAAATTAGTAGCCAGAATTATTGAAATCTTTGCTGCCATCACTTTGTATAGGGAAGAATATTGCCAAGGCTAGAAATCTCTTGACGGTTGCTCTTGTAGCTCAAATTAGTAGTTTACCTTAAAATTCCTCTGTGTGGCCAAGAATATTGCAAAATCAAGAAATTAGATGGCCTGGAAAGCTGGACACTGTCTATTGTTTCTGAATATTACACAGAATATTCAGTAACTTTCCTTAACTTTTATGTTCCTTGATAGCAAAACTTAGCTTTTTGTAGATGAAGAATTGAGGATTATTTTCCTACTTGACTTTGCATCATTTGTATTACATTGATTAAAAAGAAGTATTTGTGTCTTCAGTATCAATTTTTAGTCTTAATAATTATTTCTGGGAGATAGTGTTAATTCATTCCATTTATTTTGACATTATTTGAGTCATTTCTATGTAGATAGTGTACTTATATAATCTACACTTAATTGAAATTTATTAAAGTTCCTTATTAGCTTATATTGATATTTTTCATGACTGCTATAGCATAACCTACTGACTTTTACAGGCCACTTGTCTGAGTGTTGCAGTCATACATTGTCATGTGGTGTATCTTTGGGACCTCTGTATTTGGCAAATTAATTGAATCTGCTAAAAGTGTACTGCAATATAGTGAAGGAGTACTGTATTTCCAATAGTGTGGGTCTACAGTGCATAATGTAGAAATATTTCATCACCTAGTATCCCAACGAAAAAATTGCTGTCTTGGTTTGTAACCTAGTAGCCCAATTTTGTAAATGCTTCTTCAAGCAAATATATTATATTAGCATTGTTTTAATTTCATGGACTTAGATTTATAATTGCATTTTTCTCTTTACAGAAAAAATTATTTTAGCTTTTGTTTCCTGTTGTATTTGATTGAAGTGGAAAGTTATAATACAGGGTGTCTCAAAAAAATGTACTGACCCTTTAACCGTTGCTAACATGCTGTCTTCTTTGTGTTGCAGGTGTGAGGTTCGAACCTTTGCGAACATGATTCTTTAATCACATTTAATCATGTTCGCAAAGGTTTGAACCTCACACCTGCAACACAAAAAAGACCGTGTTAGCAACGGTTAAAGGGTGAGTACATTTTTTTGAGACACCCTGTATTGACGATCCAAGTTTCATTGTAGAAGTTATGGAACATCAACAAAGTTTTGTACATTATTAGCACTTGAATTATAAGTCCCAATTTGAAACATGCATTTACTTATTTTACTGGTATCACTATTCCACTTGATTTACATGTATTATTATTTTTACCTAATTTACTGATACTAATACTGTTTTGGTTCACATAGTGTAAAGCAAAGACAGTGTACCTGCAAATCTTTTATGGTGGCTAAATTTAATATTAACTAATGGGTTGTTTTGCTTTACTTTATACCTTAGGTTTTGTATTATGCCTAAAAAAAATGATGCTGGTAAATAATATTTTAAAGATATATAATACATAATTAAAAGTTAATTGTTTTGATAGGTAAAGTATTGAATTCTAGGTAACTAAACTTACCATAACTCTAGCAACACATGAGTGTGTTCATTAAAAAATATTAATTATGAGTCCATGGTATTTTTGATTTGTGCATCTGCTGCCAAAGTTAACTTTCCATACTCTGAAGCCTAGTTTGATGTGCCAAATTTATGACTTCAAAATTTAGCTGATTTTTGGGGGAATGAAATTAGGTTTGCTATATGTATTCCATAACAACCATTTATCTGCTTTTGATGCATATTTTTCTTAAAAATATTGTTCATATGGTTGTTTTTTATTACAGATTTGTTTTTTTCAATGTATAATATTTGATCGCTTCTTAGCCTGGCATCAGGGCAGTGATGCTTAGACTAGTTTTAGAGGGGCAGCGACTGCTCTTGGCAGTCCTATCTTCTCTACCTTATTTTGTGCTTCTTATCACTGCATCTCATGGTGATGATGCTAGTAAACAAGAGCCTTATTCTACTTGTGAGTATCCATTTCCTGATATCAAGTTTTTCTGTTGTCTTACTATATAATGAGAGGTTTTGTGTGTATTTTTCATTTATGAATATATTTCTTGTCTCCATCATTGCTGAATAAAATAGGGAAATTAATTTCAAGCAACCCATTACTAAGGAGCTGAAATGGTTTATCTTGAGATAAGTTTAGATGTTTCAATGGAATGTTGAAGTGGCTTGGTTTAGCCTTCTCCTGCTTGAATAGGAAAACTTCTTTGAAAAGATTTTATCTACTGGCAAATGAAAGAAATTTTGTTTCAAAAGCATGTGAATACTTTTATGTGTTGGTTACCTGTATATATGTATATGTTTTATTTTCATCCTTTTATTGTTTTACTTAAGCAAGAGTCCTGTGTCTCAAAGCTGTTGATAAAGTGTTGCTTTTTTCTCTCATATTGCAATTGAGATAGAATTGTAACCCTTAACCATACCATGTATCATGTATAATAGTTTCCCATGATGCTGATGTTCTACTGTCACAATAACCTGAAGATAATTTTTGTTTAATTTCTGAGATAAATTTTACCATTAAATTTTAATGCTAATTAGGATTTTAAGACAATGAGTTTTGACAATTTGAAACTCATTTGGTGTCCTGAGACTTGAACCATTCACTCTTGATTTAAAGTCCTCTTGGTGAACACAGCAAGGGTTGCAAGCTTAGAATTTTAGTGGTCTAGGCTTTAGTTCTATTTTTTTTGTATCTTTTTATTGCTGGCATATCTACTCAATAGGTGTTTAGTTTGGTGAAATAAGTGTTGTTAAATGTAATATATGATTGATGAAATTTTAACAAATACAATTAATAATAGTCAGTAGAAGCTCACCTATAAGATGGACAAAAAAAGGTGCAGTAAAGACAAAGAAGCTCTGCCCCTTGTGTGTTGTAGTGTTGTGTGAGCATTGCTTGGCTACCACTAGTGTGTTTTTGGTATCAAAATGACTTAACACTGCAGCTTTAAATTTTAACCTTTTTCCAATAAATTGTTTGCATGCTTGAATCAATTATCAAGCCTTTTAGTGTCTACAAATTTACTTCATTTTTCAGATGTATTGGAGGAGGTTTGTAAAGGCATAGATGCAGTTGTTCCAGTATACCTACCTGCTTGGTCGGCCGCCGTCGTCACATTCGGGCAAGCAGAAGATGCCGACTATTATGGCAGAGACAGACACACTTGCACAGTGAGGCTTCTGCACTGGCATTGCCATTAACCAGATTCCTGGCAATTACTAATGATATTTTTCAATCCTGGAGTTATTTGATGCAATAAAAATAGCTGGGAGCTCAAGGTGTCCAAGTAAAACTAGCTTCTGTTACCTGACTTGGGATTGGGTTGATGGGTCATACTTCCATAAATGAACTGACTTGGTTTTTGGAACTCAAAAATTAATTTGAAAAATTTTTATTCAGATCAAGAAAATTCAAAATTTACACAGATGCAATTGTTGCAAATTACAGTATGAGTATATGTAAAATTCAAATTATCATTGGCATCTGGAAATGGGAATGCTTTTCTAGAGGAGTTTGAAAGCAAAATTTAACCTATTGGACAAAAAATAGAATTTCATGAAATTTTTCTTGATAATTTACCTCAAACTGAGGGTTGGTGGGGAAAAATTCTGTTGGCTTAAGTGTAGTTCAAAGTTTTAATCTGATGTCTTTAACACAGTGGTTCTAACTTCACTGTTACATGTCTTTTATGTGCATCAACAATCAGATTTAACTTCAATGACTGCATTGTACATCTTTCATTAGAAAATTTTGAATGGAAGATTTGTTATTTTGTTTTAAAACTATTAAATGCAAAATATTATTTTCACTTTGGCATTTTGGTATTTTTTCAGTAAAACACAGCAAATTTGAGATAGTCCATTGCATTATTTGAGATCATTTAAAGCTTTGCATGCAATTTAGAATGTTGATGATAAAGGAGTATACATTTTCTTTGATAATAAATAAATTACATTGATTTATGTTTGTTTGTTATGAAAGTTCATAAAATATTAAATAGATTGCATTTGTTGTCTAGTTTCTTCCATTAGCAGTGGCTTAATTAACTTTTTGACCAACTTATAGTGAACAGAAATACTTACATGATTTTTATTGCCACTCAAAATCTTTTTGATAACTTTACCATATTTTGCTGAACTCAGTCTTCATCATATGAATTCTGATGCTGTATCCTACATTCATTATATATAATAACTGAAGGTTATTTTTCAATTAATTTTACTGTGCTTTACCTTACTTTCATCATATTTTAAACATGAAGGGGTTACATTTTCACTACTTTTGTGCTTGGCAGTTGAAAGTCACTACAGCAAAGGACTTTCACCTGGGAGGTGTTGTTGAGAACATCCGGATCCAAGGCACGCAAGATCATGCTACCAAGAGATGGCAGTGCAATGACTATATTGTGGTGAGTATGATGTATGTACAACTGATGTGTATATTAATAATCACTCACACATACGTGTATTGCAAAGAGCTCATTTAACTTTTTGACAGGCACAGCTATTTTAATTTTGCTAAGCACGTGTAAACTTGTGCATGACACAAGGTTAAAGGATGAATTCTTCCAAAACATTGTTCTTTTAGACTACTTTTAGAAGCATAATACATGGCTTGGAACACAGTTGAATATTCGCATATTTTGAATTTCACATTTTGAAAATGTTACTGGAAGGTCTGGTGAATTTTAACCTTGAACAGCGTCTTTTAGCTTCATCAAAATTACTGTGCTTTTATTTACTGGAGCAAAAATTTGTTTCTTTGGATTTTTCTTGATGAGATGCATCCCGTTAAGTAAAAATTTACATGCCTTGTTGTAGTGATGACTATTTCAAGAAGATCACAGCTGATGTATAGTATTTTAAACTATGCTTGAATTGAAAAGATGATAGATGCCAAGTTGCTGTGTTATAAAACAGTAAAAATATTTCTTGTGAACCTTGGTTTTTCACTTACTCAAAGTTTTCATCACACTTTTGGTGAAAGACAAGTTCCTTTGAAAATTTGTTTATGGGTGACAGAAAGTTTGGTCACTTGAAAAGACATATTTTGATCGAAGTTCTTTACAAACATGTGAAAACATGTGCTTAAGAAAAGGATTTTTTCAAGTCTTTTTATACAATACGGAAAGCTTTGTTTTAGTAGCATGCAAATAATTTGTCTGTGTTTTAATGTGGACTTAAAACGTTGATCATGATTTTGTGTTGCTCTTTAATGATGTTCAATGGTAGAGTGTACAAAATAATCACGTGATGCTCATGTGTATTAGACTGCATAGATCCACATTCATACGTCTGTGATCATTTTCCAGAGACAATTTAAAGAAATGTTCTGTGAACTTTACTTGTGGACTATTAATGAACTCCACTTAAGGTCTAACTATCTCACTTTGCACTACTTCCATAAAGTATAATGACTTTCCTCTGTGTTAATCATACATCAATTTCTCATATGCTTTACAACAGACTTTCTGACCTCTTCTGATAAATTTGCAGTTCCGAACAAAGGCTGGGGGCCTGGTGAACCAAGTGCTAGACATGCTGCTGCCTGATAAGCTCTTCAAGGGGCGGCAGTCTGAGAAGCTGTGCGGTGAACGCGTCCTGGATGCTTCCAAAATATTTCGGTGGGATTTGTTGTGCCCGGAGTGTGCTGCAAGTTGTGTGTAGAGTGTGCTGCAAGTTGTGTGTAAAGTGTGCTGTAAGTTGTGTGCAGAGTGTGCTACAAGTATTGCACAGAGTGTGCTGCAAGTATTGCACAGAGTGTGCTGCAAGTATTGCACAGAGTGTGCTGCAAGTATTTGCACAGAGTGTGCTGCAAGTATTGCACAGAGTGTGCTGCAAGTATTGCACAGAGTGTGCTGCAAGTATTGCACAGAGTGTGCTGCAAGTATTGCACAGAGTGTGCTGCAAGTTGTGTGCAGAGTGTGCTGCAAGTTGTGTGCAGAGTGTGCTGCAAGTTGTGTGCAGAGTGTGCTGTAAGTATTGCACAGAGTGTGCTGTAAGTATTGCACAGAGTGTGCTGCAAGTTGTGTGCAGAGTGTGCTGCAAGTTGTGTGCAGAGTGTGCTGCAAGTTGTGTGCAGAGTGTGTTGCAAGTTGTGTGCAGAGTGTGCTGCAAGTTGTGTGCAGAGTGTGCTGCAAGTTGTGTGCAGAGTGTGCTGAAAGTTCTCAAGACAGTCTCTGATAAATGTTTTCTATCTTGCACTCGTTTTGAAAATTTTTGTTCGAAATTTCGTGAAACTTATTGTTGTAGGGTTTATGACTTATTTTATATTGTAAATATTTTCTACTTTCTTTACAAAAATGAATGACTCTTGGTATACTTTACATGCTTAATAATAATACTGAGGGCTGATACCGGCACCTCCATAAAAATATATGCTCATGAATTTTAGGAAATGAAGCTGTGTGTTGCAGTGGATACTTGACTAGCCGTTTTTTTCCAGGCCTCAAGGAGGATAGTATTATTCTATCTGAATCTTTTTCATTTGTAGTAATACCTGCAGTTATTTGTGTAAATGAAAGGTTATATAGTACACTGCCTTCAAGTTTTCTCAAATCAGAATCAAACGTCAAAAGAAAAGTCCTATAAGATATCTCCAGTGCTTGTTGCGTATTGTTTCCTAAATATGCACGCAAAGCATGACGGCAGTGTACACATTATTTTGCTCAAAAGTTCACTTTATTTCCTTCTAAAGCGAATTTATGAAAGCATTGCCAGAATATTATGCAGAGTTATCTGCACTTTTATTGACAAAATAGTTAAGAGGTTAAATATACAGTTTTTAATAGCCCACTAAACGTACAGTACAGATAGTGGCAACATGGTTTTATGAGCTGACTCTTTCATTGGTTGCGTTGCTTTTCTACCTGATTCAGTTTACTCTAACAAAAGAGTTGGGATCATGTCAAGTAGGTTGAGTGAATGGGATTTTATTTCCCTGTGTTGAGGTGGTACGATGCTCCTAAGTGTAAAGTGGTAATTTCGAGTGTTACTTCTTTTATAAGACATGGTCACAGTAGGGGCCTTTATCAGTATTCCTTGAGAACTGAGCATTCTTTTAAGTTATGACGGGCTCTATACTTGAGAATTAACTGTAGCAGTCTCGTATGTTTAATTTTGGTAGTATTGGGCTTACAAATGAGAATTAGCTGCAGCAGTCTCGTCTACATTTAATTTTAGTAGTATGGGGCTTACAAATGAGAACTAGCTGCAGCAGTCTTATCTATGTATAATTTTAGTAGTTTGGGGGCTTATAAATCCTTATGCTTTTGTCTCTCACGAAGTTATGGTCAGCGTTTTGCTCAATCATTTTCCTGCTTTAGTATCTTTGATGTAATGTCTGTTTTCTATTCTTCCCTTCTTTGCCTCAGTATAATACTTCTTGTAGTTGTAGAGAAACTTTCTGTTAGCAATGATTGGAAAACGAAATCAAGTCTGGATTTTATCACCGAGGAGTTATAGTACAAGTATCTTGGGTCTCAGAAATCAGTAAATTAATTTGTAAATCTTGATGTACTCCAGCTAGTGGTGCTTACATTGTGAACAATAATAATGGATTCTTTGCAAATCGTGTGAGCTAAGGCATGAATTTCTCTACACAGCTTGGTAGATACGAGCAGTCACAGCAACGTGTTCAGCACAATGGCGAACAGCATGGAGTTGGAGTATCACCAGGATGAAGATAACAAAACTCCTGTTAATAATTCCTTCACCGTGGTCATCTCCACCTTCCGCAACATCAATGAACACGGTAAGGCTCTCTGGAATAGCTCCTCTTGACTTCCTCTTCTTCAGGCCTTTGGGATTCTTTTGTGTGGGCTTCACCGGCTTAAAAAAAACTATGATTAGTTAAGTGTTCAGGGATCAGTATGTATTGGTCTTGAGAATGCCCGTATGAAGTTAAGGAACAGGTCTTGTTAAATCTTGAGATTTACGGAGTAAATTGCTTATGAAGTAGCGTTTGATCTTTAGAAGTACAAAATAGAATGAAAAATGACGCCATTTCTTCTCCATCTCTAAATAAAGTACCCATCCCGGTCGTAAGAGAGCTATCAATAAGAAAAAGTTGCACGAAATGAAACTTAATTCCCCTTCAGTGGTAGTTATCAGGATTTTGTAGAAAATTTTCAAAATCGTAAACAAACGTTAGTTGTTAAAGTAGTTATTTGTTAGCTCTGGATTGATAACAAGGACTGATAATTTCAATATGCATGAAGAATTTACTGTTAAACACTTTCGAAGGAAAAAAACGATAATAGCAGTTATGAGCCAATGCACTTATGCTATAACTCAGGGGAGGGGTTTTGTGTTTGAACGTTTTCATTGAAATTTATGTACAACTATTTTCCTTCGGTGGCTCTATGTATGTTTATTTTATTTTGGTTTCTTATTTCATCGATAAAATTTTTGTGTGAATCATCAAACAAATAGGTCTTCAATCCTCGAGAAATGCGTTCCTAAACTAGACTATGCTCTGATGACACACCTTACACTAAATGCTCAAACTGATGTTTGTGATAATGTGAAGGTAAGAAAAACTTGAATATTTACAGCATTATGAATGAGTTTCATGAAGTGAGATATAATTTCTTGAGGAATACGGTTCGCAGTCAGTCAAGTTGTAGTCGAGGTGTGGCCTTTGCCTTCATTGATGTAGTTGTGCTTTGTTGTTGCAGTACAATTTTTAAAAAGAAATCTCAATTTTACCTTCGAGGTAATACACTTGTAATCGTTTGATTCATGTCACATCAAAATGTCCATAATGTCGTAGAAAACAGTTGCCTCAAAATATGCGATTTGATTGTAAAATCGCAAAATTTAAAGAATTCAGAATAATCGTGCAATGAATAAACAGAGCAAAGCTGTAGAGAAGTGAATAGCACGAGTGAAACGTTTACAAGTCTACGAGAAATGTTGCTCACGGCAAGAGAAATGTTGCTCACTACGAGAGGCATGGCAGCTTAGTGTTTTGGCATGTTGTATGAAGCCGGTAGTTTGTATTTCGTATTTATGTATATTCTTTCCTCTTAATTCCACCCAAATAATCTGCATTGACGACCGCATTTGTCTTTGACTCCATACTGTATTTCGTTCCTTTTGATTGTATACCACATTGCAATTTAATTACAGTAGTTTTGTGGCTGCCTTGGGATTTTCTGAATTTTTGGAGAGTCTCTGCTATCTGGCATACTTGATAGCCTCTGCTAAATGTTGTGTAGATGCATTGAACCTTCATCAGCTATTGTCCTGAAGTCAAGTTAAACCATGCATTGAACCTTCATTAGTGATGGTCCTAATTTAACACGTTGTCCGATTGCCTGATTGGTGTAAAACTTCACTTTGTACGCATAGTCACTAGAAGGATCTGAAAAAATTACAGAACTCAACCTAAGTGGTACACATACGTACCACTTCGGAGTCAACGTGTTAACCCGCTAGCGCTGGAATTAATTTTTTTCTAAATCGACGATTTTTTTTGCATAAATATAGTTGAATAGAAAACAGAAAACAGGGGTAAAGATTTATTCTCCTTTTAAAGTCATAGATATTGAAATAGATTTAAAAAATTAGTGTTGCTAGTTTGTAACACTAGGTGCTTACAGGATCCTTTACTGCTAAACGTAGAAATTTCCAAAGCATTTGACGCAAAGGCTAACTCTGTCAGTTTTGCATTCCGTTTTTGCAATACTTGTACAGTTCACACTTGCGCACCTGTGTTTATTGTTCGCTATGAACCTCACTAAATGTTGTCTTGAATCCAATCTAAAATTATTTGATATGATACTTTCTTAGAAAGTTTTTGGACCATACATACACTTGAAGTTTCACCATACTTATCACATATGTTAGGACAATGGAAAGGCGGAAATTGAGCTTATTTTTTGTCTTTTGACCAATTAACCAAGCATTTTGAATCGCATCATCAACGATCCATGTAATGATGGGCCACCACCATTTTATACCTTGTATGCTTATGCGATAATTGTTGATATTTTGGTCTATTTAGTGTATTTCTCCCATGAGCTTCTTATTTTTGGAAGAAGCGGCGGGTTGAGGATCATCTAAAACGCTGTTAGCTGTTTTAGAGCACCGATGGGCCTTTGTTGTAGGGTCGGCACCATACATATACCGGGTTGTTCCAAAGTTCTGTTACACTTTTTTCCAGAAATTTAGTGATTATTTACAATAGATTGGAATATTTCTTCTAATAGCTGAATAGTAAAGCTATCAATATTATCTGAAAGTTATTAGTACGTCCGTAACAATTAATAGTGTTGGTAATGGAGGCAAAGAGAATTGAAATCTCAGCTCTTCTACGTGCGCTCCATAAGAAGTCGGACATTACTAAGCGCCTTAGTGTTAGTTGAATAACAGTGCACAGAACTGCAAGTAGTTTAACAGATGGTGAAACCCTGAAGGATCGTTCTCGTTCAGGTAGACCTCGAGTTGTGAAGACAGAGACCATTAGAACAACATTCAAAATGATCCAACATTCAAAATGACTCATCTTGCCAGGAAAAAGAAGATCTCTGTCTCGACAGTGAGAAAAGCTGTTAAGATTAAAGAGGAAAGAGCTTAAAACGTGTCAAAAAGCCCCTGCTAACTACTTCAATGAAGCAGAAGCGTTTTGAGCGATGTAAACGCCTTTGGAGGAGAAAATGTTCTCGGTCGATCCTGTTGTGAACAAGCAGAATGATCGCATTGTTAGCTTTGGTGAAGTCATCTGAGTTATGGAACGTTTTTACGACCAAACATCCGGCCTCTGTGATGATGCTTAGAGTCGTGGCATCGAATGGAGAAAAGATGCCTCCAGTGTGGTTCCCACGTGGCTACAGGCTAAACGCCACTGCTTACAAAGATGTTCTTGTCACGAAAATCGTACCTTGGATGAGAAAACTAGAAATGCAAACTACGTATTCCAACAAGATGGTGCACCTGCGCACACCGCAAACACTATTCAAGAGTGGCTGGGGTCAAACATGAACTTTTGGCCCAAGGACTTCTGGTCCCCACATTCGCCTGACCTGAACCTCCTCGACTACAGCGTCTGGACGCATATTGAGAGCACGGCATGTAAAGTTCGCCACGACAGTGTAGAGGAGTTGAAGTCTTCCGTTAATCGTTCTTGGGCCACAGTGAGGAAAGATTACATTCGCAAAGTTTACAGGGGTTTTCACCCTCGTCTGAGCCGTGTCATTGCTGCTGAAGGTCAAATTAAAAAATAGTATTGTAATAATCCTAATAAATGTATGGAAAGCTGTATTTGTTTTCTTATTCCTATAAATCGTAATTTTGGGAACTTTTAAATAAAAATATCAAAGTGTAACAGAACTTGAGAACAACCCGGTACATAAGAGGCAATTGTTACAACGTTGTTGTCGAGCCATCTTACGATGATTATATTATCTTCCACTCTTCTCACAAATTCCGTTATTCCTCTTGGCTTCCTTTTGAATTCTTTAGGTTAGGAAGGGAACAACTCGTCTTTGCGATTCCCTCGTATTGTACTTGTACCTCGGTAGCAATGTTCTATGAGGTGATTTAGTAATTTGATGCTAGTAAATCAATGATCAAAATGGTAGTAATGTGGATGGTGCTGCTTTAAATTGGAAAAATCATCAATCGTTTTAGCCAGTGGAGTTGCACGTTTGTCTAAACGTTCACCCTACCTTGAATCTAATTTTTATTTTTTCCCGGGCATACTTCAAAATTAAGCATACATCTGTCAGCTGTATTGAGGCTCCAAACTTTGAATCTGAAACGTATTGGTTTACTTCGTATTAATTACTTGCATCCGTGCTTACCATAATATGCTATCAGTGACTCATTATAGGGTAAATTCTGTAGTTGGGAATTTTTCAGAAACTGTGCCTGTAAAATATCCATTAGGAGGACAGTTTCCTCATTTTACCCTGAACTGATGATTTGTTATGGCCAGTAAAAGTTAAAAATTTCTTTATTAGCAGAAATCTATCTCTGTGCATAAAATTCACAACCACTTCATTATTTTGTGTCAGTTTCTGAGTTCCAATACTGACGCTAAGATGGAAGTTCACTACATACTCGGTGTGAGGAGAGCAATGAACACCTGGAACTCCTCACTGGAGAATTTTGTGATCAGCTTCATTTGGAAATAGTGCGTGGCGAGAACTTTCAGCCCACAGTAATGTCTGTTCGTCCTCATTGAAAAATCTTTCAAACAGTTGAGTCGAGGACTGTTTGGTAGACTTGGAATACTTTGGTATGGTGAAGATAGGAGGTTTGTTGTCAAGATCTTCATCATCCTTAGAAGCCTTTTTCTTCTTGCTTTCACGTTCCAGTTGTAGCATATCTTGTTCTTCCAGACGTTTCCCATTTCGAAAATGAGCTGATGCCCAAGCCTGAAATTGACGACTTGATAATTTGTCCACTAAACAAGTTTCATCATCATCATCTGCCGAGTCTTGATCTAATTCTACACTGGAGGTTCATTATTGATTGTTAATTTCATCATCCTTACCTTCCTCTTTAAGGATATGCATTATTTCTTCGACCGTCATTCTTCTGAAAATAAAGAACAAGATACTGTTATAAATTTTCAACAGGTTGGCAAAATGCACAAAAATACGTTTACCTATAAAAATCATATATATTTATTAATTCATAAACTGCAAAATTATGTGTTTAATAGGCCATCAACTTCATCAATGTCGAATATAAGAGTTTTAAAATCAAAAGTTCTCTTAAAATGAGCAGTTAAGGAATGAAAATTTATTTTACAGGTAATCCAATTTTAACCTCTGAGCCTAGCGTTGTTTTTGTGTAACCCTTGTCTGTGCAATTAAGAAAAATAGTTAGAAAAACCAAAAATTCGATTGTTCTATTCTGTCCGCTTGTTGTATCGTGAATTCCATTTCATATTCGATCGAAAGCAATAGCGAATGAAGGCTTACAGTCGTAATGTGATAACAAAAAATGCATTTGTATTTGGATTCTAACTTTTTGCAGTGAGCCATGACTGCACATGTGTCTATTCCTTGCGTTTGTCGTCTAATGAGGTTGGCCAAATGACAGATTATTTTGACCGAATATCAAAACATGTTCTGATTGTATTTATTTACTAAACTCGGCTAGAAAAACATGATTGTCATTCAAAAATATGTGCAGCGTTTGGTCATAATGGGTTAAGCTATACAAATGCATCGAACCTTCATCAGTTATTATTCTGAATTTGATTCATGCATGAACCCTGACTTGTGTAGTGAGCAACTTTATTGAACTGTCAATTTTTTCTGTTAGATTTTTATGTACGAGTCAAGGACTACCACTAGTCCTTGGTACGAGTATATTAGGTAAAACGTATTATTTTTGTATGATGTTGCTCAAACTGTGACCTCCTCCTTTCCACAGCCTTACCCTGCTGACCCACTCCTCACCCTTACTTTATCCTTGTCTTACTAGTCATTGAGTACTAATCTCACTCTTGCAATGGGAGGCTTTCCTTCCATTCCTGTGCCTCTTGTCTCACTTGAGTAGCGCTGCCCTTCCTGCCTCCTCCATTGTCCAAACTGTCCCTGCCTCCTCCATTGTCCAAACTGTCCCTGCCTCCTCCATTGTCCAAGCTGTCCCTGCCTCCTCCATCGTCCAAACTGTCCCTGCCTCCTCAATTGTCCAAACTGTCCCTGCCTCCTCCAATGTCCAAACTGTCCCTGCCTCCTCCTTTGTAGAAGCTGTCCCTGCCTCCTCCATTGTCCAAGCTGTCCCTGCCTCCTCCATTGTACAAGCTGTCTCTGCCTCCATTAACTAACCTTTCTATGCCGCCTCCATTATCTAACTAGATCTTTCTCGGTTATCTTACGTTTCTTCTATTAATGGATTATCTTGTCGCACTTTTCCAATAGATTTTTCTTCCACCATATCTGGTACCTTAATTTCCGTGTTCTCATGCTGATATCTGTCACGCTCAGTTTCTTGCCAGCGTTGGACATTCAAGTGTTGCATGCTGCTGCACGCGTCATCAACCTCCAAGGATTGGTACGCTGCTCTTTCGTTGCTTTACCGCTGATTTTAGTCCTTGCTTTTGCTTTAGATCAGGTGATTCGAGCGCTATATAAGAAATAAAATATGATCATACTCTTTCGCCATTGATCAAGTGGTCCGCCCAATAGCTGTGAAATAAAACACACTACTCTTTTGCACTATATCAGGTGATCTACTGAGTAGCTTTGTAGTAAAAAGAGTGACTACTCGTTCGCAATAGATCAGGTGATCTGTGTAGTACAAATTAAATGAAAAAAAATTGACTTACTCTTTAGCACAGCCTGATAAAATCCTTAGCTAGAAACATTTAAACTATAGCCCTACGCTTTAATATGAGCAACACCGAACTTTTTCTCTGCATAACATCACTGGAGAGCCACAATACGAAGTGGCAGACAATCACAGGGTTTCCTGATGACAGATCTTCGACTACATGAATATGTGCTTATTTTTGATTTACTCATATGGATCAAAATTAATGTTAATGGATATTTTGAGAAGAACAATTCTAATGCTACTTTTCTTTCATGTGTGATGCTCATCTTTGCATGGTTGTGTGTTTCTTGGATTTAAGATAAATTCAATTAACAACTTGTGTATGTTGAATTTCTTTTTATGATTCACAAATTGAGTTCTGAGTTTTATTTTCAGCATTTTTTTTTCGTTTGTGTTCATGCTTTTTAATCCTTAGCAAAACTAATTTCGCGATTGCTTTTAGAATATCGTGTCAATGAATAAGATCTTTTCCTGGAGTATTAGGATTTCCTTCAATAAAAAAACCTTGTGAGTTCGTTAATGTTACGCACAGCAAGTTCTTCCCTACCAATTCTATAAAATCGACTGAAAACATGTGGGTCTTCCTGATTTTAATTCTTTGCTTTCACTTTAGTCGTGTTACTTTGAGGTTGTGTCTCATATTTGAAGTGTTTAACTTTAATCATGACTTACTCCTGTGCTAGCATTATCTATCATTCTTGGCATTCAGTTAAAGATGCTAAATACGCACTTAATTTTTCATGCTCTGTGGAAGCTTTACTCCTGACTCTGCAACCACGCTTTTGTCGTTTTTTTAGAGCTGCGTTGTCGTGCGTATTGTACTAGCCTTGTCGTGTGATCTTTTATTTGTGCTTCTTTTACAACATTTTAACCTTATATAAACACTGCGAACCAGTGGACACTGTGCTAAATAGTCTTTGATCATGGTTCCCATGCATGAACACACGTTGGTTTGTGCGTGTTACTAACGCGCAGTGTTTGCAATAGAGTGCAAGGAGGAAGACCAGGTGATGTGCAGCGGCGGTGGTAACAGCAGAGGCAAGCAGCTGTACTGCGTGCACGCCCGCTACCGCTGTGACGGCCACGTCAACTGTGCTCTACCTGGAGGTGGCACTGACGAGCGAGGATGCCCGGGAGGTCAGTTCACTGCTTTTCGAAATTTTATTAATTGTTTCTGAGGTATTTTTCCTGCAGGCTTCTGGAGAACGTTTTCATTAGTGATTGGGAGCTCGATGTTGAATTATGCTTTTATATAGAGCAGATATCATGTTTTCGGATTTCATGTAACTTTTAAAAAATTGACATGATTTTCATGCCTCTAGTTATGTTCGAAGGATTCTGGAGTTTCGTTTCAAATAAGTCTGTGGTTGTATCCACAGGTATCTTGTTTCTTTTATAATGTCTTTGGTTTTATGTATAGGCTTCTGAGGTTTTAGTTTTAGGTACGCTTATGGAGTAAGGTTTAAGAACACAGTGGATATGCCCTAATTTTGTTGTTCTAGTAGTTTCGTTTTCTTTCTGCTTCCACCCGAGAATATGAATTTCGTGTTATTATCTTTTAGCTGTCTGCATATTTAGGTGCAGTTCCTGTCTTTATTTTTTTCTGGTTTTGGTATTTATGAATCGTCTTAAGCACAAACTTTTAATCTCGTACTAACTCAGTCGTATAGAAAATGAAAACTCACAATTATTGTTCACAGAATTTACTGGTTTGTGTGTTCCAAGTTTATGTTGTTTGGGTTCAGTGTCTGCAGAAAATATCCCGTCAATTTAATAACCCATGAGCTGCTAAGTCGTCTGTAATTTGAGGTTTTCTTGTTGAACATTTTTTGTTTTTATGTGGTGAGCTAAATGTGTCAGGATAGTGAGTTCTACACACTGGAGATCTCATGAGTAGCATCTTATTGAGCCTTTCAACAGCTGCATCTTATTGAGCCTTTCAACAGCTGCATCTTATTGAGCCTTTCAACAGCTGCATCTTATTGAGCCTTTCAACAGCTGCATCTTATTGAGCCTTTCAACAGCTGCATCTTATTGAGCCTTTCAACAGCTGCATCTTATTGAGCCTCTCAAGAGTACATCATGTACGGGTTCTATGAAAAAACGTTTGTTGTCAAGGAGTACATGTTAGTTTATGTATCAGTAGCGTTAAAAACGCGTTCCTTCAACTATTTTCAGTTAGTGTTTTTGTGTTACTAGAGCTCAACCAAAAAATTTCTTCTGATACTTCACGCTCGTAATTTTCAGTCGTAAATTCAGAAGCAATTTTATTATTATTTGCCAATATCCATTGTTGTTCACATTTTCATGTGATTATAAAGAGCAGTAGTACATGCTGATGCTTGGTATATTGTTGATCTGCATGAGTGTTTTCACTCACAAAATCTAGATGAAGTTGGCTATATCTTCTACACTCTATAAACCAGCCATGTCTGCCTCAAGTCAGACGTGGGTGTAGTGCTCACATGAGGGGTGCTGTGCCGGAACTTCAGAGCAGGGTTCATAAATATTTGTGATCTTGATCCTCATATTCAAGTTTCACTACTGGAGATGTCGACGATGGTCTAGGGAAAAAGTAGTGGGGGCTACACCACACCATCTAGCTATTTACTTTCTCAATAGCTCTAAGACCGTCGTCTGAACACTGAAGCTTTGACAGCCCTAAGGAAGTGTAAGACCAACTCATTCACTCTTGAATTACCTGCACTCATAAATTCCCTGAAATTCACTTTAAACTTACCTGAACTCTTATATTCCCTGAAATTCATTTTAAACTTACCTGAACTCTTATATTCCCTGAAATTCACTTTAAACTTACCTGAACTCTTATATTCCCTGAAATTCATTTTAAACTTACCTGAACTCTTATATTCCCTGAAAT
>VCRD01001764.1:89837-109088 GCA_006783055.1 Trinorchestia longiramus
TGTTTTCATTTTGATGGAACTAATTTTTCTTTCTAGTTATTGTACTTTTTATTTACGGAAATTAAAATTTTTTACGTCCTTACTCCTATTTACCATGATAGAGTAACATTTTGTGTAGATTGTATTACGATTGGCATTGCCCTTCATTTATGTAATTTTTTATTTTTTCCTATGTACAAAAGCGGAATTATATTCTTGTGTAGACTTTTACGATTAATATTACCCATTATGTTTATGGTTTTTCACATTTTTATTTCTAGTTACACTATCAGAATTTTATTTTAATGTTGAATAGTTTGTGATAATTGGCCTAACGTTTTGTTTCTAGACTCCGTCTCAGAACGCGCTACCACTACAGGCTTTGACTGTATTGGAGTATTTACCTATGCTTCATTAAAGTTTTAGTGACATTTAATTGGTATTTGTATCAAGAGTTGCTCATGTAGGCATAATACTCTTGACCAGCTGCAGCAGTGCATCGCTTGGGGGCAAGAACCGCTATATGTAACTCAGTGGCATGAATTTCTCTCTTTGCTGTATGAATTTTTAGCTTTTTTCTTTAGCATATCCACTTGCAGAAACATTAGCCCGTTAAACTGTTTTGCATTCTTAATCCAACTTCGAGACTTGAATGGATTTACTTTATAAACAGGGACTTATGGTTATTGTAAAACAAGATGGCCAACAACGTGGCTAAAACCATGAACCACATTGGATAGAGAAAATTGATTGATTTACATACAATTTTTCTAAAGTCAACCAGTTGTTCAAAATCAATCTCGTCTAGACTAGAGGAATCTGAAGCGAACTTGATTGCATATTACAGCACTTGTACTGAACTTCTAGCACGTAACCCAGGCTGCCAGTGTCTAACCCAATAATGCTACTGTACATAGAAAGTTTCCGTGAGTCCCTGTTCATAAAAGCTTTGCTCGAAGCTACCTTTTCATTTTGGTTCTTGCCTCTACCCTCATAGCAAAATAAGGTAATCATTCACTCTAGAAACTGGAGAAAATAGTAATAATCGTAATGGCTGTGCACTCTGCTGCTTAACTTAACAACGCTGGCTGCTTTTTAAGTGGAAGAAAGTTGGGTAATTTCTCTTACATTAATCGTTTAATTGCACTTCTATTTCTATGATCGTCTAATTTTCAACAAGAAATGCGCATATTTTCTAAAAGTTATTTATCATCCGTTATTGATACCACATTTGAGGCGCAGGTAACATCTAATTATTGAAATACTTGACTTTAAAGGATCTTTCTGTCTCTCGTCTAGATTCATGCGAACAGTGAGACTCGTTCAGAATTTCACTGCCGAAACCATTCCAATTGAGTTCTCTGTGAAAGAAAGCAGCCAGCTGCAGAGCCTTTGAGTGCTGTAGTGAGAATGTTTTATGGATAGCGTGTTGCGCCAAAGCAATGAAGAACACTGTGAGTATGCTTAGTGTTCTTCATTGCTTTGCCTCGCTGATTTTATTATATACTTATGTGTCAATTAGAATCTGTTTCATTTGTTTGGACTTGAATTAGTTACTTTGATTCTGCATTTAGTTTCGTTGGATTCATGTTTTTGTTTTATAATATTTTTGAAATTTGTTCCTTGTTCTTTTTGGCGTTGATCAATGGATGCATTATATTTTTGTTTCTAGGTGTTGCCACCACTCACGTCAGTTCAGTGTGCTGTTCATGAGCTTTTGTGAAATAAAATGAACGTAAATTACGAATAGCATGTGGCAACATTAGCGAACCGAGGGGCCTATTCTTGGGTTGCTACCCAAGTCTATTGGCAATGTAGGAGCATTTAACTAAATAGAGAATACTTATTCTCTGCGAAAAAAATTAAATGTGTTAAAAAGGCCAGCTGTTAGCTTACTCGTAAGGCATAAAGTTGAGACAATTTCCTGAATGAAAATAATAGTTCTTCACCGCAGAACAGTATTATGTCCGACTGAATATTCTAAAATTGATATGGTTAATGTCGGAGCATTTTAGGAGAGTACCAAGGACAATAACCGGAGGAGAAGCGGTTGGTCACTTCAGACAGATTCGTGCTCAAGAATATCTGCAAGCTATCTATCATCTTTTTACAATGACTCAGTGATAGTCGAGTTATATGCAGTCAATTAGGTGAGAATTAGTTGAGAGTATTTTTTCAAATGTATCGACAATCTGTTTGTCATTACTTCGCGAAATGATAGCATCGTATGGTAGATGATCTTCGTCGTGGAGTCCAAAAAGGTAAAGTTATGAACTTGAAAAAATGCATACGTAAAACACAGGTCTGTGAGAAGAACTAATATGTCATTGATTAGTAGGTTAAGAATTTCAATGTTTCTGTATGTAAGCTCTTGGCATTTAATGTCTCAGTGTTTACTTTACTTTCATTCCTCTGTCTCTATTTTCGTTTTACGTCAAGTGCGTCATTGCACAAGAAACTTGATTTGAGTCATGGTGGTAAGCCAGTCGTGTAAGCTTTCCTTTTATCTATTTGCTGATCTTACTTGTCGTCGTTATTTGCCAGCTTCTTTGATTGATTTCAGTATTCCGCTGTCTACAATTCGATATTTGATTTTGTTTGCTTGGCTGATGTTCTCGTGACTTGCTGTATTGCCTGCGCCGTTTTTTCTCTAGATGCATTTCTTTCCTTCATTCTCTGAGGCTTGGAAACGTTCTGGTTGTCACCAATATTCGAGCTCCTTTCTTTTCATATTGGTGCGGTGTCGACAACCTCTTCAACCTCACTGAATCAAGGATTATTTTATTTATAAGAAACTGATTAATATTCTTCCAGTGCTTCTCCAGCTGAGTCGACGACAGCCGTTAACTTTGCTGCCTCTTCGGAATCAGCGGACATCGTGCCTGCGAGCCACCGTAGCCGAGCTCACCGTCACCGCCACCGCGCTCACCGCAGCAACCGCAGGCACGACAGCATCACTGAGGAACAGGAGGACGAGGAGAGGCAGCAACAGGAACGGCGTAATCGTAATGCAGGGGGCCGCACTCATCGCAACAGACGGGGGGAAGGTGAAGCTTGGGGCGGGCCTCGGCGTCAGAACACCCTGCCTGCCTACGACACTGCTACTCATAACAACCAGCAGCATCAACAGCACCAACAGCATCAGCAGCAGCAGCAGCAGGAGGAAAAATCTCCACCACAGCAACAGCCACTCATTGGAGTCAATCAGTACAACAGTTTTAACCGCTCAAATAGTCAAAATCTTGGCAGCCATCTGAATCCTACAGCTCCTGACATCCAACCCTATCCTCCCAGCTATGATATCCTATTCCCCACTGATGGATGATATAACGTTGATCCCAAGTGGCAGAAATACTTCCAGATCACTCAGAGCAGATTTGATATGGCCATCTCCCTAGCCAGCTAAACTGGCGGCACTTGGCTTAGGGAGGACGTCATAACTCTTCGTTTTTCCCTCCAGGACTAGTTTTGTAAACACGTTTCTAAGTTAAATGTAGCTTAAACAGTATTTTAAATGTTTTTGTTTCGTTTCTTTATGAATTATTTTTGGTTTGTGTATGCAAACATGTTCATTTCTTTACAAAATTAACAAAGGTATTACGCTTTCAAACATTTTCTGGTACAGTCGGGACTGTACATAAAATCAACGACGACTTGAAAACATTAGCTTTTTTAATTTCTCCTGTTTCTCAAAATACAGCCACACTGACATAATAACCAGGACATTGTATTTAGTAGAAATCTAAACGCAGCAGTAACTTATTACCCGTGTTGATATTTCAAGATTTTTTTTTATGTTACGATTAGAATTGAAATGAGCTTGATTGAAGTATCTTTGCAAGACTTGAGTTTCAAGTGTCAGTTCGTTTTATAACCAAAGTCCAGGTTTTCCATTGACCGTATTTGTTTCTGTTCAAGTTTCTAATAAATTTGTTTCAGATCTTATTGTACTTAATATTTTATATCATTGCATTTTGTTGATCGCGTGATCTATTTTTGAACCAGGAACCATTTTCCCATGCAAACTGCTGCTCTTTATTTAGCCACACTCCTTCCGTAGCTGATAAGGGTCAGATCCACACCACCTAATTATTTAGTTTTCTTTATTTGTAATTCTATTCAATCAATTACAGTTGGTTGCCAACGAGAAGCTCGCATTGCTAGCAACATAGGATATCAGAAAAACTGGAAAACACGATTTTTGGCAATTGTTTGCAGCTGAGCAGAGGGATGAAGCAGTGTTCTTCTCACGCCCTGTGAGTGATCGCTTGCATTTCAGTGGCACCTGCTGCGCTATCTCTTCTTCTCTGTAGGACACAAACAGCTCAATCGTAGTTCTCTCACGTGGAAAGGCCCTCTGGTGTCGGGCGTGGCACGCACAAACCTAGTAATTATTATTATTATTATTATAGCCATCCTGAGAGATCTTCTCAAGTCTTCCTGGCCTGTTCATCCTTCTGCTCTGCACTTCTGAAAATTTTTAGCTTGCTTTTTCTCTTGTTCATCGTTTACTTGTGAGAATTAAGAAATATCCGACGGTCATTTCATATTTATTGTTTCGTTTGGTAATTTTTGTATTGACATCAATTCCGATTGGTATTTAGTTTTTCCTTCTTCCCTCCGATCGTTGATTTATTATTAGCTTTTGGTCTTTGCTAGACCACATGGAAGGCACGAAAGAGTGATCAATTTTATAACATGTCCGTAACATGCACAATATACACTGCAGTTTTCGATGCACACAAAGTTTTTGCTCAAACTGAAAAGATGAAGAAGCAAATAAAAACGTTACGTGCGTGATATGAAGTCGTGTGCCCGTACTAGATGGTAAATTGGTCTTTCTGTAATCCTCGAATATGTTATTCTCTATTACCCTGTCACACAAACGGTTAGCTTTCTATTACTAAACTGTCTTATCGAGAAGATTTCATTGTGATGCAAAACTTGGAAGTGACGTCCTCCCTTGTAGCCACGTGTGTCTGTGGCCATCAACTCTGCCTTCTCGTGTTCCCGAACTTCTTCTCTTTGCTTAATCTCTTGCTCTTGTTCATGTCTGCCTAGCTCTAGCCTCCCTAGCTCGTCAGAGGTGACGTGCGTGACTTGCTGCATTCTCTCAGGGCTGTTCCGTGGCTGAGTTCAACAGGCTTCATGCCACTCAAGTTCAGCTTTTTGGAGGCCTCCAATTAGGATCTAAGAAATCGTACTTTTGTTCTGGATTGTATTTTAATATACTCAATCACTGCATCTTTATTCAATGGTGCCACAAATCAATATATTCTATCGAATCAGAATACATTGCCTCACGAAGCGTAGGTTGTGATGAGACTTATAAGTGGTAAGATATAAATACTCATTCAATACTAGAGGCCACCAAGAGCATGAGGTATCATGGCAAAATCCTTTGAATTGGTGCACCGTTTCAGCCCTGCTGATAACAACTTCAAGGTTGTGAGTAGAGCATAACTGTGCTGAGCTCTGCACAGCTCTCCAGCACCTGGACTGCTTACGTAATTGCTTTATTTATTGTTAATATTATTTATACTCATTCAACATATTCTGGATGGAACGCATAAAAATGTGAGCCAACTTAATGTTAATTTTCAACTGCGTACGTTTCTTGATTTATGAAGAATCTGATTCATTTTATGGTCATTTCCAGAATGTCATAGAAAGTTATTATTATCCCGAAAATCCCAGTGATTTGCTTCATTTTACAGAGTATATTAAACTTTACGAGTGGAGGACTTCTTAATTCGAGCTCCTTAGAACTTCAGGTATCACCAAATAGTGAGTTCACTTTCATATTTTTGAGCGAAATTTTTATTGAAATGTGGCTAACTAACGTAGAATCAGCAACACTTTTCTATACGAGATTATTGAGGGTTATATAAAGGTAAGAACTAAATTTGTCTCATTTTATTGGGGAAGAGATACACGTTTTATACAAACGAGTATCGTTGATACCATCTCTGCATTTTATTTTTCATAGTTATTCGTCTATTTGGCCTATGCTACAATTTAAGCAACTACTAACAGTTGTGAAATCCTCTATGATATCGAATATTCAATGCTATTTAGTTTTTTAAAGATCCTTTCAAATTCTTGAAATGAGATTCCTGCTTTGGCAAAACGCTTTCTCTTTGGACTTAAATACTTCCGATGTCGTTTATTCAGAATTTCATGATTGAATTTAACATTGTGCTTAACTTGTTTATTAAGCGCCACAATTCGACAGAACTTTTTGCCAGCAGTTCTGTGATGGCAAGAAAAAGCACATTTTGTTCTTGCTTGTTCAGTCCTGGTGCGGAGGTGTGTGTAACTATTGCCTCTTTGCTCTACGTGTTGTGTTTTACGTTCACGCCATCATTTCTCGCAGGTCCCGGCAAAGGCTTTTAAAGTTTCTCGTAAATACACACGTATGCTGTAAAAATAAACCTATAACGAGAACTCTTAGAAGTAGTTGTGGGAAGGCCTGTGAAGGAGACGCAGCTAGGGACAATGTACAAACGCAGACGCCTGGAGTTTGCTCGAGCTCTTCTGTCGCTTGAGAAACCCGCGTCTTTCGCTCACTACACACTCAGCGAGCTGGTCAATATTGCTATCATATCTGTAGTTTTGGTGCTAATCATTTCGTGTTCATTTTTTATGATCTAGAAGGCGCCTGTGAACTTGTGTAGACCTGCATTTGAAGAGAAATAGATCTAACTTTTTATTTATATTCTTGATGTTTAGGAAAGAGATTCTATAGCCAAGCAGTGCTCAACCGGGCTCATTTTGTTGATTTTTTGTGCGGTCGCCAAGTTGTGTGGTTGAGTGAATTCTTCATTCTATTATTCTTCTAATTCACCTTCAATGACGTAGACGGCATCATAACTTCCACCGACAACAGCAGTCCTCCGTTGCAATGCATTTATTGTAGCAATGCTTGCTTCTCATTATAGAAATGAGTAATTAGAATCCCACCTGTCTCTTTGTGCTGCCAAATCTATACTTCCCTCAGTCTCCTCCCTGTCGTACAGTTATGGCTCTTGCTGTCGCTATCGGCTTCTCCCTGGCCTCTTTCCTATCCTCGCGCAATAATGGCTGCTTTTACTGACATAGCAACCTCTGTGCCTGCCTAACAACCGTGCTGCGTGCTTGTCGTCTCCAGTGCTGTGGCACCACAGTGTCGATATCTACGCCGCGGTGGTGTAAAATATTTATAACTAAATACTACTGCGGGTGCTTAGTTAGCCTTGCTACCACCGCCCATTACGTGTAGCCTAGCTACCACTGCACGTAACAGGAAGTTGGCATTAAGCTGCGGCGAACACTGCCACTTGTATTTCTATTTCTCTCCTAACGCTCTCAAGGCGATGTTTCGGCTATAGCTGTAATGACCCTACATCTCTGTTCTATTGACTGTATTGGCTGTTGTGATTACAAATCTCACATGGTTACACTTTACTTACTAGAGCAAAACAGCAAAGAATATTTTTAGCTTATGTGAAGGAACCTCGAGCAAACTGAACGTAGGTAAACTCGATCAAAACACAACCATTTAAAATAATGTTTCTAATACCATTGGCCATCAAGAATTCAGTACGAAAAGATTGGGCAGTGTTTGCCGTACTTTTTTGTCTGTTTTACCAGTACACACATCTGTATCGTCACAGCAACTACAGGAAAAGTGGATGCTCACATAAAACCAGCTATCACTGCTTTGCAGCTGTTATGTACTCTGACATTTGGCTGTTGCATCGTATGAACAAACCTTGCTGTTGTTGCTGCTGCTCAGTTGCTTCTTGTTTCTCAGTCCGCTTTGGACGCATTGTTAGTTGACATTTGTTGGCGGTGAGTTATCTCTTGAATTAATCTTGGCGTCTTCGCGACACATTTGCTCACAATTGGCAGCTGCAATCAAAACTTTGATGATTCACTGTCTAGTCATATTTGGTGTAATGCTTGCGTGCTAGTAGCTTTATCTACTGGTCAATTTAATTGACTAAATCAGAGTATGCATATACTACGATGACCGTTCTACTGTTGACAATATAGAGCATTAAAAGATCGGCTCAAAGCTCTCTGTTGTTATTGCGTGTAGTTTAATTACATGTAACGATAATTATTGTGCTGGTTGTGCTGTGCTAAGCAAAAGCTTTGTGTGTCTCTAGGTTAGTGCTACCGTTGCTTCTTCTTTGCGTAATCTTTAAGCGGCGCGTGTGAGTGTCTGTGTAAGAGAGTTGTTTACCTGCCGTACGGTCTCGGGCAGCGGCAGTGTGTATAATGAAGCCTGTGAATGCACTCCGTACCTAAACTACGCGTAGTTCAGACTCCTCCACACTTTGTGTTCACGTTTTGGAGTTGCTATTACTTGTAAAGTGATCGTCCTCCTTGTGTAGCTTTACCACGCACACGTTCCCCTACAGAAATAATGGAATATACATCAGGCTGACTTGGTTGAGTACAGGCAAGCTCACTTCAACGACGAAGGTTGTTTCTATTTCGCCCTGCGAGACCGGTCTCTTGCTACGAATTTGTGCCAAACTTTGAACTTGATGTCCTTCATTAGATGATGTTTATGAGCCTGTAGTTTGATCCGTACCCCTCAGGGATTAATTCCACGTGCACAAATAACTTTAGCTAAGTAAGTGCATCGACGGTCCCGTTGCGATCTTTTTCTTTGCTGAGAAATGAGAACTTGCCCCGTGTTTTTCAATGGATATGATTATTTTAGTTCTCTGCATGGGCCCTCTTATTTAGCAATAACTGACCGAACTAACGTCGGTCTTTTTCTCTCTTCTTTTGTCATTATTACAAAAATATTCTATACTCCATACAAGTGTTCGATAGCCTCGTGACTGACACTCCTGGCCCACGTTTTTGGTTCACTTGCGAAGTTCTTCATGCTGCGCTTTTGGACTTCTGTGTGCCGATCTTCCCGTTTCCATAGGTTCCTTGTCTTGGTCACTGCCTGGCCGAAGAAAGAATTTTACTTTCCGCCTAGTATATGCAGAACGCAATAAAAAACGCTTAGTATGGTTAGTTTTCCTAACGATGTTGTGTTAGTTCAGTAATTTGTAGTAATCTATTAGTTTAATTCCTTGTAGAGACGTATTTAGGTTATAAAAATGCCTAATTTTTATCAACGACTTCTCTGCAAGTTCTCCAGACAAAGTATTCAATATTAACCAGTTGTTTTTCCCTCAATCTTAACTTCGCATCAGCGGAGCCCGTCTCCTATCATCTGTAAATTTCATTCTGGGAACTGGAAAGAAAATATTTTTTCGATCGCAGGTGTGGGAAAATCTCTTTCCTTACTTATTTGGTCTTAGAACTTGGTATGTAAACATCAACTAATGTAAGCGTTCAGTTGAAATTATGAGAACAGAATTTATATTTCACGTTGTTGACATTCATATATCTGTTATTTAATATGTTTTTAAGACGGTCTTTTGAATAAGATGACGAGTATATCATCTTTCATTGATTGACTATTGTTATTTACAGTGCTTCGCTCAGCCTTAGGTAATAATGCTTATGAAATGAATTGTAGTACTAATCCTCATATTCTTATCATTAATTATAGGTTTTCTATATCTACACTTTTATTTTTTGTCGTTAGTGACCTATCCTTGTGCTTTGAATTACGAACTTTGTTGAAACTTGTCAGTTCTGCTCTTATGGATAATTTACGATATGTTGAATGTAAGGAGTACTTGCTTCCGCAGCTTCAATAATTACTGTATTTCTGTGTCATGTATTTTCGTGTGGAAATACACTTTATGCGAAGTGTGACAGTATTTTAACTACTGTAAACTTGTTCCGGCCATGCGCCTCTTGAGCGCAGTAATATAAACGTGTTCCGGTCACGCTCGTTGAAATGTTCCCTTTTAACCGTCTCTCCTATTCAAAGTACGGCTAACATATAGGCTCCAGGGTACAGTTGAGCTTTCAATGCTAGGTGAATCGTACCGACACTCAATGTAAACTTACCGCGGAATACAGAAGCCCTCCCTGTGTTATATCCTTGCTAGGGCTGCAAGAGAGTAGACTTTGTGCGCGATGCTATTTTCCCTGCAAACTATCTCTTGAAAAGTCAATCATTTCATTTTTTAGGTCTTTTAACTGTCATTACGAAAGATGAGTTATAGTTCTATGTTTACTGCAAGTAACCCAGTTCGTTTTTGTGCACGTTTGCATTACATTAACAGCTGCAGTTTAAGGAGGAAGTAGTGTAATCGCAACTGGTGAGGCCGTCAGCGCACATCATGATTTCAAACGGAGCTGATCGTTTTTTGTTTCTCAAATTTGTGAGTGCGCGCTGTTACCACTTTATGTCGGGCTTTCAATACGAGTGCAAGCCGCACCTTCTTTACATGCTCCTATGAGCTACTGTTATCCCTTGCAATTTTATTCAAGGGAACTCATTTGTGTGATCATGATGTAGAACAGACACCACTGATGTCGGGTAGTCAAGGACGTGTCGGTTTAAGCGTATACACATTTATTTGAACGGGGAGAAAAGTTTACATTGTTTGTGAAATCTTCTCCATTGTTTAACAATATTGTCACGATGAAATCATCGTAATTTTTATTAGTGTGGAGTCCTATGTAAGATGTTGGCTAATAATATTGAATGTCCGAGCAACAACTGTTATTGAAATTAATTGGTTACTTTTCCGTACATCTGTAGAAGTGCATTAGTCCATTTCTATGTGTGTTGGAATCGTTATTGAACAATGAATTGCCTGTTGAAAGTTCCATCTCTTTTAGTATTTACAAAAACTGACTGAAGCTCGAAAAAATATGTTGTACTTGTTAAGAAGGTGGCTTCGATTGTTCTTTTTTGGGTACATTATGAGTGTGAGATGTGCTAAACGTCAAGGAAGACACGTGTTACGACAGGAATTTATTCAATGGTATCACTAGCAGCAAGCCCTCTTGTCACGATGTCTATCAGTAAACCCTTCATTCTTGGCTTGCTTCTTCCTTGTGTAGTATGTGAGCTTTACTTAATTCTTAAGGTAGCTTAGCTCTTGTGTTCTGTGCGTAGACTGCCTAAGTGATCGTGATGTTTTGAATCTCTTATATTGAGTGTTTCTTGTTGTGTTCTCTGGCGAGCTTCACTGCTTGAGTAACTCGATTTAGTGGTGAGCTATTGTCTGTGTCTATTGCTGTGTTGGCTACGACTACGGTCTCAGCACAATTTTCCCTTCTTGTACGCTCGACTGGAGCTTTCCGGGAGGTGCTCACATTGCTTCTTGATTCATTCTTTGTCTTGGCTCTTCTATTCTCAGTTTTAAGCCATTGAAAGCTATGATTTGCTGTATTAATCGTGTTTTCTGTCTCGTTTTTTTGTCCATTTTGGTCCTATCTCATTTTTATATTGTGCGAAGTGCGACAATTTTTTTTTATAACCTTTGCAGTGGTAGCTTGACTCGTTCTATAGTCATTATCATTTTCTGATATGAAGGACAGCGATTGTTGGTCTGTTGCTGGTGTTTACAGTCTTGGCATCTGACTCATTGGAGTTAATAATCATATTGATTACGTTCATCACAGTTTGAAACAAATTTCATAGATCGGTTTTCACTTAGTTTTTGTGTATTTGTGATTACCCTTATATCCGTCAATATCGTCATTTACAATGACTCACATAAATAGCGTTAAATATTTTTAAATTGAAAGAACCTGAACACCTTCAGTGTAGTCCGGCAAAGCTAATTTTCATGGGCGATTTTGTACTGCGTATTTAATGTTAGGTGTTTCCCAAAGGAGTGCGCTGAATGAGTATCCCACAACATATTAAGGGGGAGTTGGCGCTGTTGGGGGTTGCGGTGACTCCCGAGTGAACGTGTCTCACGAGTAGTACGCTGTTTGTGTTGTATCCTAACGGCTATTTCTAGCAGACGCAATGTTCCTTACATAAGCTACCTACTACTTAATCAGAAGCATTGTTTGGAAGAATCTGTTGTAGGTTTTAGTTGTGCCAAACTCTAGACAAAAGAAAAACGCTGCTTTTTCTTTTATCCTTCATTGGAAAATGAACTAGTTGCGCTAAGCGCCTCTTACGACTGCGTACGTATCGGTCTTTCTATATAATGATCCGGTGTTAGAATAAAAATTATTATGTTTGACTCGATGGTGACTATTTCCGGCATGAAATGAGTGGTACCTACAGGAATGTCACCCTAGTTGCCAACTGACTCATCACTTGTTTGTCGTAGGTGAGGTTGAAAATCCCCGACTTCATCATGTATGTATGTTACGCTGCTTCTGTTCGTTGTTCCTGGAAACATGTGTAGGCGAGTTTCCAATGATACGTTGTTTTTATAGAAAGAATATCAGCAAATAGATGACATGATTTTGTTCTTTTGTTGGTGCGGTGGGTCAACTTGTTTGCACTTCAGTCCATTTGCAGATAAAATTGTCTTCAATGCTCGTCTGATTTTAGTTAGCTCATAGCTCGGAGGATAGGTAGGTCCCACCTCACAAACACTGAACAAGTTCCTCTTCTACCCTCAGGTTTCTTAAGGTTCTTCGTTTGAACGTTGAACTATGTTTCATTAGAACCTGAAGCTCTCTTGTGAATTTCTACCTTGTTTCCGAATCCTTTTATGTCTGAGTGTCCTTGGACGGTGTGATTGTTTTCCTTTAAAGTTTAAGCGGGTAACATTTAGAGCAATATGGTGTATACCTTAATACCTATCCTTTGTATCGAAGTAAGTTATATCGAGCGCAGCCCTCCCACATATAGCGTTCACTATATTTTAAGGGATCGATATAGATTGGCTTAGTAATTATTTAAGAAGTATATCGGCGTATCTTTGCATTATGCGTATGGCTTAGTTACTGTATTGCGTAGAGATCGTAGTCATATGTTGATTGTATTATTAAACGCATAATATTCTACCACATTCCCTTAGTTGTCAAAGTCGGTACCTCGTATTGCTGCTTTATGCACTACACCCACGCACTTGTTCCATCTCTTTCTCCTTATTCTTGATCATCTCTCGTGACGAGAGTTGAAGTTGTCTTTATTTCTGTATCTTTGGGATGGCGTTCACGATTCTTAGAGAAGCAGTGGTGGGACAGTCTCAGTGTACCGTAGATGACGCTCGAAGTTTTATGCTCGCAGCATTGAATACGATGACCTGCAGTTTTTATTCTTATACTATTTTATGTCATTTTCACCTGGATTTCTGCTGTTACGTTAATTAGTTTACACCAATTTCTGTAAATTTATGGATTTGAAGGACAACTTGTCTACTCCTGCTACCAGCCTAATGCTTTCTGGTACGTTACATTTACATGAATTTCTTTTGCTTAAAGTTTAGTTTATGTTCAGTCATATTTGGTCGCAGTCAGACGAGACTTTGAATAGCGTTTATCCATTTATCATTGATTAATTATAAACCTTTGTTCAAAGGTCATTTACAAGTCATATTTGGTGCACTGAAGACTCGTTCTTGCAGTTTTTCTATCATGCCTGAGTATGAGTGTTGGAGGCCACATGACTAATAACGTTAAATCACCGTGAACCTTTCCTCTTTACAGACTTGACTTATACGCACTCTAACGTCTGCTTCAATTTTACTGACATGATATTTTGTACTCAAGACAATCCAAGCTAAATTAATATGAATAATGCACGAACACAGCGCTGACAGGTTTTCCTAGCTAGATATACTCGACTCCTCGATATACTCAAATGGCAGAAGAGAAGTTGTATTTCCAACACCAGCTTGAATTAGACAATGCATACTGGTGTTCGAATGTGTCTGCGTCAAAATTGAATATCCCTAAATTATTTAATTTCAAAGGTGATTCACCAGACCACATGAACACGTGAAATTCGGGGAAATGACCTAAGCTCTTGTTAAAAATAGTTCATTTATTATTGTATTTATCGTTTATTATATTTGAAATGGGATGATTTCAGAATAACGGGAGTTCTTCTTCGGTATGAGCTGGTCTTTGTCAAAATATTGCCGGGTGATATATGTTACGTTCATGGTGTAATAATTTTTAAAACGTACTTATTGGATCCATCTCGTGGTTGTCTTTATTCTTTGTTCGTGTCAGGTTAAATATTGATAAATATACAAGAATTTCCACAACGTTTACGTTGTAAACCTATTACTGAGTCCTGGTAGTTTCCTTCTACCAGCCCATACAAATGTCCTCCAACATGCGAGTTTTAGTCGCGTTCCATCTTATTTGCTTTTATCTCGCGTCTCGTGCTTGACGGCCGGTTTGTTTTTTTGTGATTCTCATTCTGTAACATTCTACCCAACTCTGGTACAAGCACTGTGCTCACACTGACGTCCGCTGTCACATCACACCGCGACCATGCTCTCCAACGCCTAATTTCAGACTTCAATTGAAAGCGCCTGCGTCTCAAAGTGTTGTCTGTCGCCTCTTGTTTCTTCCTCCTCACCAGCGGCCTCTCATTTTCCATCCCATAATTATTGGTCTTTCAAGCAATTGTCATTCGCCTTCCATGTAGAAGTTTTATTTAAATTGTTTGTTTCATGATTTCTAGTGGTTGATTTAGTGCATCTATAAATATAAGAAATAAGTATCAGTTGCATACCATGTGAATGCCAAATTAAAATTAAGTAGGAATAGTGCAAACAAAAATCTTTTCATTGCATTCGTATTGCAGATTTCAATTCACTGCTGTTTTCTTTGCTCATTATTGATGTCACTGCTTGCGTGCATTTCATTGTGTGCGTCGCCATCGAAATGGGTTGCTTGTCTTGCTGCTTAATAATTCTATCACTTATTTCGCCCTATCCTAGTACTGAGAGGGACTACTTCTTTCCGTGCTGAAGCAAGTATAGTACTTCTCCTCATTCTCCTTCTCCCGCTTAAGCGCACAGCAACTTGCGTTAGCGGCGGCCGCTGGTGGGTGCTCCCTGAGCTTCTCTTGTACCTCTGTAGCGCACTACCGAGCCCGTACTATTCCCTACTATATAACTCGTAATATCATTCCTGTTAACCGTATAGGCTCAATGATGGTAAACACACTTTAGTCTGTAGAGGACGATGCTGCTTCTGCTGCTGCTCAACCTGTACCCAGCTCCACTCGTCCCATTTCTCAAGCTGGTACGAATATTTTAAACTGATGTGCGTTCTAAAAGTGTAGCTGGGATGATCAGTTTCTGATTAAAGTTGTGTTGTTTTCGTTTTTTGAATGTTTCAGGTGAAACTACTGAAGGTAACTTGAAAGGTCATCAAGAATATTATAACAGTCGAGAAATATGTGACTCATAAATTTAAATGTCATATTTCCTTGTACGCATTTCTATCGGTCAACACTTATACGATTGTTTTTACAATATGGGGAAATATTTGTGGATATAGATGTTCCGTTCTCGGAATCGTGGAAATTAGTTTGTTGGTTTTTTTTGGGGTTTACTTTAAAAAAAGACGCTTGAACTACGCTCGTTCCTCGTCAGTCGGCCTTTACTGCCCACCCACTAATGAAGAAGGCTTGGAAATGTGGGGTTTGAATATTAGACTCAAAACTTAATAATGACGGTGCTAATGAAGTTGCTATCAGATTGTTAAAAGAAAATTCGCAAACTTCTGATGCTGAACTGATTTTTTTGTTCGACTGAATTCAACGGTTATACTCGCGTCTATTTGAAAGCCTTAGACAATAGCTGTCGTGAAACCAAGTTTTGGATAAATCTGCACAAAATTATGATTCCAAGCATTGTTCCATGCACAAAGTTGCCAACTACTGCATAAATTAGATACTGTACTTTATTTGTGCTACAGTTGGAGAAAATCTGCTGTTGTGTGGTTAGTGTGCCCGTGTAGCGTTCGTGTGAGGTAGAGCTTTTCTATACTTCTTTAAAGCTTGTGTAGTATGTGCCAAAAATTTCGTTCATGTGGAATTAATTTCTTTATAGAATGTCTTACAGCCAACTGCATGGTAAATTTCATTTAAAAAAAGTGGACAAATTCCCCACCTAGCGTTTATATTTTGTCTTGACCCACTTTTAGACAAGTGAATTTTCAGGCCTATCAGCATTAAGCAGTACTTGTGTGAGAACTTACACTATCTCGCTGCCATGATTCTACTCCTTGGAGTCATGTCACTTCAGAGTTCTTCAATCAAATTTTTGTAGGTTATTAGGCGCCAAAGTTTAGGTTAATAGGAAAACGTTTCCTTAGAATTTTCATTGTGTACGTCTCAAGATGAACAGTATATGCTGATGACCTTCGACGTCACCGTAAATTCTATGGACTTGCAAAATCACATTACTTCAAAAATATATTCTCAAAATAGATTCCGATTCGTAGAAGTTGAACCTTTGATCCCTTTTGTGGTGCTGTGGTGAGCAGCAGGTGAAGCAATCTATTTTTGAGAATGCAGAATTGCCCTGTTAGAAGATAGCAGAGCGAGATGACATCTTTGGTCCTGTACTCTATCATCAGATAATCAGAAAGAAAGTACTGATTTGCTGAACCCTTCATAACAAAACGTTGCTGTATAACTACATTATTTTAATCTTAAGCGTAAAGTTAAATATAAATCGTGCAGGTGAGCTAGTGTTAGCTGTACCGCTAGATGTCTGCACCGAAAGTTCTCACCGGGTGATCTATATTGAGCGCGTTGGAGAGCTTTTTCGTGGGTCCGAACTTCGCTGAAGAATTTCATTTTTGGGAGTGAGCGCTTTACTCCTTAGAGGTTTAGTGTTAGCTGTTATGTTAGTAAATGGAAAAGTATGAGTAAGTCCCGAGTCTTTGTAGAGATAGTAGTAGTTGGTTAACAGTAAGCTTACGCGCTCTCACATGTTGAATGTTGGAAGTGTTGCATTTGGTGTCGTGTCACGCTGCGGAGTAACCAGGCACCTAGTCGTAACGTACTGAGATGCTGTTTCTTTATACACGTGTGAAAACGCGTGCACACCAGCCAGAAAAATGCCTCAGGAGCCCTAAATTAAGACTATTTAAGCTGCTAGTTCCGACAGTGCTCCGTGTTACTGTATGAACTATTTCAATCAAAATCTATGGCAATGTTAAAATCAAACTTAACAACGCTGCTCTTCAAGTATTGTCTGTTGATGTGTTTTTTTTTTGTCGACTCGAAACTGTATCAGATTTTCTCGGTATACGTTGACATTGGATCAACCTGTTGTTTGTATTATATAAAAATGGATTTATAAAACCATACTCATAACAAATTAGCTCGTCTCGAACATGAACTTCAAGGAAGAAACTTGTCTTTCGATAATAAGGAAAAATTTACTAATTTAAGTTTTTCTGTGGCAGACCTCGTACCCTTGAAGAAACGTCTCATAATAGTGTGGAAACAGGGACATAAACAATCTATTGCTGAAAATGCTGGCGAATTTTAACGGTCTCCGATTGCTACTTAAATTGTTTGCTATATGCTGTGTCGAGCCCATTCTCAACTTGCTGTAGTCTTAAATTCTATCCTTTTTTATTTCATGAAGGAATATTTTGAGGCTTAAAGTTTGTTGTACTCCGTCTACTTTTTGATAGCTCCAAAGTAATACGTTACATACAAATTAAATTCTAATTTCTATAGGCGTGTAGTCGAACGTAACTAATATCTAATGGCTGAAGTATTATTATATGGCTGAAGTATCCATGGTAGGTGAAACTCTAGATTCAAGAGTGGGCTCTAATGAACATTTCTCAGATTATGCTTCTGATAGTGTGACAATAATGCGTTTATGATAACTTGCGAGTGACTCATCTTCAAGGTTCTTCTAAATCAAAGATTTGTTGCAGTGAAGTATGAAAACTTATGAGAGCTAGCTAGGACATTAATACTGTTGCCATTTTGGACAAATATAATGTTGACGAGGATGTTTTTGTTTAATTTATCGTACTGTGCATTTATCTACAATGAAATGAACGATCGGTGAACATCGTACTGTTATAGTAAGAAAATTCCTATAACAAAGGGCGAGAAAATATCCCACCTTTTTAAACTACAAGCGAAATTGACCACTTCACTCGCCCCAGACAACCTTTGTGTGAAGCAGTTGTGGGTAAACATGGTTCTTATACACCTGAATATAACCAGATTTAAACTGGAGCGGACTTTGATCTTTTATTTTACAGTATATGTGAACCTCTATAAGTGTATTGCTGCTAGTTCACGTGTAGTGTAGTAGTATATGGCTCTAATATGTCCATAGTATACTACGTTACGTCTCATCATGTTCAACTGTTTTTAAAATTAATTTAGTTTGGTGTGTTGCTGTACTTTGATGTACTCCTAGGCGAGCCATCAATAAAGAAAGGTTAAGGACCACTGCATTAGCAGAACTATAGAATATTAGAATGAGGCTATAGGAACTAACCTTCGGGCCCATTCTTGGTATTGATAATTACTTCGATAATTATTCTCATACCCAAGTCCCATGCCGTAATTCTAGCCGCGTCAACCATGGCGGCAGCGGGATTCGAACCCGGGGTCTTCCCGTTCACAAGCGAGTTCGCTCACCAGTCGACCACGCTGGTGGTGAATATGTGTGGACAAAGTATATCAAATGAATAGGCACACCGATATCAACTGAATTTATTCAGAAAACACAATGTCTACGAACAGAGAATTGACGAATGAATTAATATTATAAACATTGCGAGAATTAATATTGATTGTGCTCTTTACGAAGGCGTTATCACGTCTAGAATTTCATATATGGTTGAAGTTCAATGGATTTCTCAGATAAAGACAAAAGATTTCGAAGATTTTTGTTTCATTATGTTTATTTTTGAACACTTCCAGAGTTTAAGTGCGCTGTCACAGTGGTTGAGTGCCAAGCATCGCTGCTTACGATGCGGGAAGACCCGAGTTAAACTCCCGTAACCGCCTTGGTGTGTCACTACCGCCTTGGTGTGTCACTACCGCCTTGGTGTGTCACTAACCGCCTTGGTGTGTCACTAACTTGGTGTGTCACTAACCGCCTTGGTGTGTCACTACCTGATCATAGGGGGACAAAAAACGTAGAGTATGCTGCGATGCTGGACGCCCGAAGTAAGGGAAGGCCTTCATGAATCTCATCGAACCGCCCCTACAAACCTTTACTTCGAGTTGCAACACAGAGATCATAAATAGCCGTTTGGAGCATCATCACTATTTACAACACGTTGCCTACGGTCGTTCATATTGCATTCAAATTATATACCTTGTGGCACACATATGTACCAACACATGGTTAACTTGTTAAAATATCAGCATCAAGAATGGTAGACCCAATGTATTTGTATCGTTTACATGACTGAAAATAAAGTGTC